>JADGMU010000068.1:0-35788 GCA_016920895.1 Vaccinium myrtillus | reverse complement strand
ATTCTCATGCATGATGAAGAAAGTATTCTCATGACAAGCACACAAGCAAGCACACAAACAAAATGACCAAGACATGGCCCTAAATGCATGCAACTAGTGAAAACAAAAGACACAATGAAAAACAATGCAAAAACTAAATAAAAACACATGACCACTCTAGACTCAAAGATGGCATTAAGCACACAAGAGTGACATTCAACCCAACCAAACTCAATGAAGAGAGGACGAACCCCCAAACTCCCTAATAGTATTTAGATGTTGTGAGATATGTGAAGCATGATCAACTTTCTTCCAAGCATAATTCGATTTGTTTTGAACACAAGAAGCATTATTCAATTTCTTAGCATGCAAAGACAACTTGTTTATCTCTTCAACAATGTATGATGATTGAGTAGCAAGATGAGATAACTTGGTGAGAAATTCATCATTTTGAGGCTTAGGTGGCGAAGGAGTAGCACCACGAGGTCTTCCAACATTGGGTTGACCAAGAGCCATGCTACATGGAACAAAGCGACTCATGGGTCTTTGTGTTTGACCCTTCTTGTTATTCTCTCTCTTCAACCGATAGCAAAGGGACGAATGTGTTCCTCAACCCCACAATGATGTCAAGTCAAGACTTTCTTCTTAGGAGACTCCAACACTATAGGAATGGGCATTCTAGAGGAAGAAAGACTAGAAGTAGTCCCGGCACTCACAAAAGAGATCTTTTCACTAGGCTCATCACTAGACTTGGATTGAAGTGAAGGAGGATCTATAAAACCTAGACCACTCTTGTCTCTAAAAGACCTAGTCATAGGCTAGACGTTTAGCCCCACACTCATTCCTCTTAATGGCTTCACTAGCCTCACCAAGATCTCTCTTAAGCTCACTAATCCTAGACTTAGCCTTCTCAAACTCTTTCAAACCCCCAATCCTCTCTTTCTCAACGACGGCAAACTTATCGGCAAGTTTAACATAGGTCTTCCTAAGCTCTTCTAACTCAAGAGAGGTAGTGGAAAATTTTTTCCAAAGAGACATTTTCTCCTTCTCCGCAATCTTAAGAGAATTTTCTAGGGTTAGCTTATTCTTAGCAAGTTCCTCAAGATCTTATTACAAATGATTATAGGCCTCTTGAATGCTCTCAAACTCTCAAACTTCTTCTTCTTTCTCAACCTCAAGAGCTAACTTAACTTTGGCACTAGCCATCTTGCTCACAACACTCTCAACACCAGAAGAGGAAGATTCAGACGAAGACTTAGGATAGGTAGGAGGATCAACGACAGAAACTAACACGTTCACATTAGGACTTCCCTCACTAAACTCACAACATCTACTATTGTCTCCCTCATTCTCACTATCATCATCCTAAAACACTCTAAAGCCCTTCTTCAATTTCTTTTTGAGTGTATTGGCACACTCGGATTGAACATGGCCAAAGCCATGGCATTCATGACATTGGACGCTTTGAGGTTTTCTAAACTTGCCAAATGAAGGCTTCTTGTCACTACTATCAAAAGAGTCTTTCTTGAAACCTCTCAAAGTTTTGGAAAAATTACCTAGATCACTTGACTTCTTAAGGGCAACAAACCTCTTATACTTGACAACAAACATTGCAAGCTCTTCAGTGTTTAGGTTCTCATTAGTTTCACTAGTTTCACTAGTGTCAGGGTTTTTTCATCAGTTGACTTGAAAGCGAGACCCTTGTTAGTCTCGGAAGAAGACTTTGAGAGTTTGAAGTCCAACAAATGGTTGATTTCAAAGATTTGGAGTTTACTAACCAACTCGAAAAAGGTTGTCATCAACATCCGACCATTCTTCTATGTAAGTCACTTTGGTCAAGAACCTAGCCGGGAGACACGTAAGGATTTTACGACAAATCTTGAGATTGGAAAGAGGCTCTCCTAAGCTATGAAAAGTATTCACGATTTCAGTGAGCCTTGTTATGAAACTATCAAATGTCTCTTCTTCATGCATTTTAAGTTCTTCAAATTTAGTGGTGCACATTTGGAGTTTAGAGACTCTCATGGTTTCAATTCCCTCATGGATCCTCTTTCGCCGTGACACACGAAGAAATGCGATTGACCTTGGATCTAGACAAGGCTTTGAAGATAGCACTCAAAGCACGCGAGTTAATCTCATAATTCTCAATATCCGCCGGACTCCACTCTGATTCGTTTTTCTTCCTAACCTCTTTAGTGCTAGGTTCCTCAACCGTGGGTTCTTCATAACCATAAAGTACGGGCCTCCAAACTCTAATGCCTAGAGCAATCAAATGGTTCTTCATTTTTGATTTCCAAAGAGTGTATAGTCACTACCATCAAAGTAAGGGGGTCAAGAATTTGACACACCTTCCATAGGATCCGTCCTATCCATTGCACAAAACAGGATCAACTCAAGCAGTAAAGCAAACAAAGAGCACACGAGCTCTGATACCAATTGAAATAATGCAACATACTAACGAGTCCTAGAGAGGGGGGGGGGGGGGGGTGAATAGGACGACAATTTAAAAATTAAGTCTAATTATGAGAATCACAATCACCCAAGCTTCATGCTAATTGGCACAATTTAATTTGCAAGATATAAAGAAATTAAAGTAAAGAGACAAGACACAAGATATACGTGGAAACTACTTAGGGTCTAAACACCCTAAGCATAAAACCACGGCCTAGTCCTACTTATGCATTCCATAAATCAAAAGGTTTACAAGAATTAACAAGACTAGGAATAACCCAACAAGCCCCTTGTGACAACTAGCTACAACTCCTGATGTAGTACCCCGTACTCCTCTTTGATTCCATGGACTTCACAAGCACACCCGTCTTGATCTCCGAGTCAACTCGGCACCGGTCCAATCGGCTCACGTAGAAACAAGGCAACACAACATGATGTATGAAAAAGATTTGATTTTTATGAAAGTTTTTGAAAACTAAAATCAACCTAGAGTGGATTGATGAAGAGGAAGACTCTAGATTGAAGAAAGATGAGAAGAACAAGCTCAAATCCTCAAGAACAACAAGTTCACAAAAGAGAGAAGGGATGAGACTTTCTCTCTCTAAAAAGGGGCTGATTTTCTCTCAAGTGGGTGTGTGAAAATGAAGGAAAAATGCCTTTTATAGTGCTCATTTTCGTGTTCCCCAATTCAGCCAATCAAAACAACTAGGCCACTTAAAGAGTCTGGCAGACGTGTGTAGATGCGCGCAGACGCTCCGTTTGGAAACGCTATTAAAATGATCTAATGGTCAAGATTAAACAGCGTGTCAAAGGATGCCACTAGATGAACAAGTGTCTGCAGACTCATACAAACGCAACCAATGAAAAGCCATAAACTCACACTAAAATCATGGGATGTTAAAGGAAAATCAATGCCCAAGTTAATCCAAAAACCATGCATGATAAAATGAGACATTTGAATGATCTAAATGCATGAATGATTATGCATGGTTATCCTTTCCGGATAGAGCTACTAAACACTTGACAAGGAATTGGCTTGATCATGAAACTTGTAATCTCTCGAATGGAGCATCTAGACTTAAGCCCTAAGCACTCTACATCCCAAAACCGCAAAAGCAAATTACATACTCCGAAAGGCTTGACATAACCCGGAAAACGCCAACAAAACTAACAATGTTTTCATCCCAAAAATCTTTACCCTATAGGCAAAGAATTTTAGGTTGAAAACATAAACAATTTAGGATGAAATTTAGGATGGAACCATTATTTATGTTTTCATCCAAAAAATCTTTACCCTATAGGAAAAGAATTTTAGGATGAAAACATAAAAAATTTAGGATGGAATTTAGGATGAAAACATAAAGAAAAATCGTGGTTAAAGTTGTTTAGGGAGCCGCATGCGCGGGCCAAATTCATAAAGGGAAGTTAAATAATAGAGTAGTGAATATGGTTTATTGATATGCCACTTTGGTGAGAAAATGGTAAATTAATCAACCATATTCACATGTCCTATAAAAAATGGTTATTTACATAGTGAATATGGTTTATTATTTTACCACTAATAAAACATGGTTAAAATTTTTAAGGGAGCGGCATACGCGGGCCAAATTCATAACGGCATAATGGTCCAATTATCTAGTTTTAGGATGAAATCATAAGTATTCAGACTTTGTAGGATGGAATCATAATGATGTTATTGATACAAGATGGAATCATAGATGTATTTATTTTATCAGTTGTTCCCGTAAATTCAATTAATTAGATATCCATTATATAAACTATGTACGTGGCCTATTTTTGGGGAACATGGGTTAGTAAAACACTAAAAATATTAGTTTTTTTTTAAACCTAACGATGTCCGAACAAGATAATTTTTTTACTGGATGCTTTTCTCAACGAGCCCTACAACTCTTATGGTTTAGATCAATGGGTTACCAAGCCTACAATTTTATAACTTTTCTTGAATGTTCTTTAAACTGGTACGGTCCTGAATTCTGAAGGAAAATCAAACGAATTAGATCAATACTGTAAAAATATCCACGGGGCCCAATTTTCTCCGAGACCACAAGAATAATTATTTTAAAATTTTTGAAAGGTTCGGATCGTTTGTGTGGGACCCGAAAGTGGGCCCCACAAAATTGCATTTTGCAAAGGTATGAAGTGGCACCAAAATGGTGCCGTTTTGGGTCTTGGGACAGGGACTCGAGACAGCATTTTGGGACAGCTGATCCGAAGCCTAATGTGAAAGGGAGGAAAAAAGAAATACCGTTTTGCAATATTTGTCTAACAAGCATTTAAAAGTAGGGTCACTTCAATTCCACCAAGTCTTCTATGTAAGACTAAATTTTTATTTAGTCATTATGGCCCACATATTTTATATATGGCACTATGAATCAAAGGTTTTGACGAGATTCTCCATATCTTTATACCCGGGATTCTATACTTGTTGTTCAAGGGAAGTTATTTCCTAAACCGATTTACTTTAATAAAAAGTAAATATTATGACCTATAAGGAAATTGGTCCTCTCCTGCCTATAAAAGAAGAATTAGGGTTCCATTACTTTTAGGTGACTAAATTGCTAGACAGTGAGGCACGCGAGAAACCATTTTCTCTTAGTTTTGCAGGTATTAATGATCGGTTCCTGAACCCCAAAAGTTTATCAAAATGAATTTGGGTACGCTTTTATTGTTGTTTAATTTCCGCCTTCAGTAATGTTGTCAGATCGTGATAGTTCAGTTCTCAGATTAAAGTGAGCTTGTTAATTATCTAACATCGATCATACAGTATAAAATATTTACATTGAAACTTTTCCTAACAGCTAGGTTTGGTAAATAGCATCCACAATGGGCTCCCTAAAAATACACTACTACAATAATGGTTAAAGATGACACACCAAAAATTGAAACAATGACGGTTTTTGTAAAACTGTCATCGAAAATATGAGGGTAGAGTTCAGATGTCAGTCTATCCTAAAAACTGTCATCTTTGCGATATAAGATGACAGTTTATAATAAAAGTGACATTATTATCTATTTCTTTAATGTCAGTTTTTGCTTAGAACTGACATTAAAACAAGGCGATTCCAGAAGCCCATATGGATAACCTTTGAATGTCATTTTTCCTTAAAAGTGACATTGAAACTAAACCCTTTTAATGTCAGTTTTAATTAGAACCGACATTGAAATTGATCATAAAAGATGACTGTCAAAAAGTGTCATTAAACGTATCATCTTATATTAAATCTAAAACTGACATAAAAAGTACTCAACTTAAAAATTTTCGAAAATACAGTATAAATATTTTTGTTGGTCTTTTGTCAACAACAAGCGTGCTAGCTCAGTTGGAAACATGCGCGCGCGCGAGGAGGTCAAGGTCTTGAGTTCGAGTCCTGGGGCAAGCAAATGTTATCTAACTACACAAGTGCTACGTAGGCGCCACACAAGCGCCACGAGGGTGCCATGTGAACTCCACTGGGCGGTCTTGTGAGGGCGGCCACACGAGAGCCACGTGTTCGAACTAGAATTGGATTTTTTTTAATTTTTAGAATGGAGGATAGATAAGATGACAGTTTAAAACAGTCATCGTTGATTGTAAAGATGATAGGTTTACACTGTCATCTTATTGCAAAGATGACAGGTTTAAACCGTCATCTTATATGTTTCAATGACGTTTTTTGACTGTCATAACAAATCTAGACTTTTAATGTCAGCTCCAAAACTGTCATCTTTTGTGATTCATGACACCTTTTAACTGTCATGGTTTAAGGTTTTTGTAGTAGTGATAGGTCCTAAATTGAATCTTAAGGTGTACACATAAGCCTATGTAAGGTCCATATTTCAATAGAGTATATGTGCTTATATCCAATGGACCGGACTAGTAAGAGCATTCTTTACTTTGTGAAAAAAAAAAAAGGAAATAAAAAAGCGGGGGGGACCCATCAAATTCATTGCGCAAATTCTGCATCGAAAGTGTTCAACTGGGGCTAGCTTGATGATTTGAATTTGGAGGTGTAGGTTTCATTTGCAAAGAAGGGCACAACCTCTGGTTAGTTTCTATATGGGAGACTTGTTCAAAAGTTCTAGGCAAAGAATTTGTAACCCCATTAATCCACCAAACAAGTTTATAACCTATCCAGTCCTAATGCTGACATCTTTTCTTTTCTTTTTTCTTTTTTTTCTTTTTTTTACCAAAAAAAAAGTTTGTACCTCTAGGAAAGTGCCAAAAAAGTTTGTACCCTATGAAAGTGCCTAAAACCCTAGGGTACCCTATGAAAGTGCCTAAAACCCTAGGGTACCCTATGAAAGTGCTTAAACCACTAAAACCATATAATAGGAAAGTGCACCCTAAAACCTAAACTCTAGGGTACCTTTTGAAAGTACCTAAATTTAACCAAAAAAAATTTATGCACCTTAGACCTTGTAAAACTTTAACATGGACTAAATGACCCAATAAGTCCCCACTTCTGGACCCTAGAACAATTACCCCTTTCTATATTTATGGAAAAGGACGACTCAAATTCGAATTTTGGTGTGCATGATTGCCGACAGATTTGTTTCAAGGGCACTTTTTTTAAACAAAATCTTTATTTTTTGAAAATTCCATATTAAAAAAAGATTTAAAGAATTTGGGTTCTATTTGGAGCTAGCTATAATGCTACCTAAATTTAACTAATGTAGTAGGAGCCCATGCTTTGTAGCTACCCTTGCCAGTTTGGATGGGGAGCTCATTGAAGACCACAATTGAGTAAATGGCTTGGTAAATATTAGGAGTCTCACCTATGAGCTATTTTGGATACCCAATGGACTACATCCTAAAACACACGCAAAGCAACGCACGTCTCTTGACACTAGTTCTCCAAAAGATAGATTGGATGGGTGTGGCTGTCGTGGACTGGTGTTCGTGGTGGGTGGTGTTGTGACTTGTGAGCAGGGGCGGAGCAAGCTAAGGACTAGGGGGGTCACGTGCCCCCCCTTGATTTTATCCCCTGCGGTTTTTTTTTTCTTTTCCCAAACGGTTTTAAAGTTAACAATATATAATATAATTATCTACTTTTGTAACACCGGGCTATTCAGATCAATTGGCCAAGTGCCAACCTTCCCTCTCTAGACGCTTGGTTTCAATTCTTGTTGTGTGCGGTGCTATTTATTTTTGGCTGGATTACCGTTTTCTTTTTTTCTTTATCTTTTTTCACACGGTATAATTAAAAGAGTACATATATTGATCACGGTTTCACTAATTTTGAAACAAAGAATAATTGAAAAACAATCTTAGCGATCTTTATTACAGTTGATTTATTTTTTTTGTTTAAAAGATTAAGAACCAAATAGTTAAGTGAGCTATCATAATTTTATGATCTCTTCAAAAAATGAACTTAGCTAGAGTCTTTGAGCCAGCACTAACAATATTCGTGAAGCAAGATTTTTTTATGGGATTAGTAATGAAACATTTATGCATAACTTTCAAAAAATGAAAACTTGTCCGGGTCAATTGTAAATAAATTACCAACAAATAATTAGTTTTTTTTCTTATGTTTAGAAGTGTTTTAAAATATCATGCTAAGTTTGTGTCTAATTGAGAATGTTTAAACTTTTGTTCTTGGTGCTTCTTTATTCTCTATATTTCACTGTGATTTTTTTTTTCATTGTGACAAGGTGCCCCTCTGAATGAAATTTCTGGCTCCGCCACTACTTGTGAGGGAACAAATCCTAGCGAGAATGATTATGCGGATTGGCTTGACTTGGAAATCTCAATCACTAGACAAGTTTACTGGGTGATTGATACCACAGTGTGAATGAAAGACTTGGCCTTAAGTCACAAAAAGTGTTTCATGACCATGTTTTTAATTGAGTGAACGACCAATCCTGCAAAACAAACAAATTACTTTTATTGTATGTACCCGGATACTTTTAGTCATTCGTGAACTTTTTTCAAATGCGATCGATTTACTTTTGAGTTCCTATACTCGTAATGAACTACAGAGATCAAAGAAAATGATGGACATGAAAAAAATATAGTAATCAATAAAGGACAAAAAGATTTCAGTCATGATAATTATTAGTACTAATTTGTAGACCTGCCAATCACTAGAACCACCATCTTCAGCGTTGGAATCGAGCAGAATTTTGGTACGAAAATTTAAATACATCGATTTATTTTCACAATCACTGTTGATACTTGATCGTAATTGCTATTAATAACGAAAAATAAGTATGTGAGGCAAGTCGTCTCTGATTCCACGTTTAAGAGGAGACTTTAGTTATCTAAGTCGTTATAGGACCAGAGGCGGCTCCACTCTTTGATAAGGATTAAGGATGGTCACCTGAACACCCTTAAGAAAAATAATTTCTTCTATCCCCTCCATTACCCTTGACGTGCCCTATACTTTATTCTCCAATAGTCCTTCACAATTGCCATGTAGAAAGAGTCCACATTTCAACGTACTTGAATTGACTTGTTTTCTCCAAACGTATAAGACATGGCAGGAAAAAAAAAAGGATGGCAAGAGGGAACCAATATCCTGTCTAGTTTTTTATGGAGCTAATGTGGTTCAGTTTGGGGTTTTGTAAGATTGAGATGGTGGGCCCACGACGACAACCGGAACCGTTTATTTTAGATCCGATCAAATACAATATTCACTTAAAAAATCAGCTTAACCAAACATTGATTTAATAGAACAGATTTGTTCTGTAAAAAAGTATTGAAAATAAATATTTGGAACTTAAACTACCAGTACAAATCTGTTCTGTTCATGAGAAATAGATGGTCGATGAAGCTGAATTTAACTGTGATTAATGTACTTGACAAGTTCTACAAAATGAACGAATTTGATCAACATTGCGAAGCCACCTTGGGTCTATAAAAGCTCAAATTGAACCGAGCTGGATCATAGGAAAATGGAGCAAGACGACTCCTTAATTCAAGTCTTTTCGTAGATTGCATTCTTTGCTGGGCAAAAGCAAAAATAGGAAAGTAATATTGGTAGTTGTTTAAGCAAAACAATATTGATACGGTGTAGTGCACAATGCAAAGCCAGTTTGCGGCAGTAAGGTGCAAACGATTTGAGTCGAGCAGAGCTGAGCTTTGTAAGCTCGAGCTTGGCACGGTTATAAACGAGTCAAGCTCGATCTTAAGGAGCTAAGCCTTGTTCATTTACTAAACATGCTTCTAGAAACGAACAGATCGAGCTGAGCCAAGAGCTGCAGGTAAGCGAGCAGCTCAATTCGTTTGCAACTCTATTTGGTTGTATGTATGTGCTACCAAGGCGTTAATTAGTGACCACAGCAAAGCGTCCAATTTTTCTTGAAGTGTACGTTGAAGACTCAGTGAAGGAGTATGAATTGTAGACTTTGGTCAATTATGAATTAGTAATTTTAAAGTGATTTTGAGTTGGATACTTTTAACATGATTTCATTTTCCACATGTCTCTTTTCCCTGTCTCTTACTTTTACACTAGACGGCTATAGTGTTTTTCAATTGTTCGAAGAATTTTAAGCAAAAATTTGAGAGACTTTGAATTTCTATGAGGAATAACATGATAACTAATTCTATTATCAAAATGAAATAGAGTAGTATAGAAAGAGCAATTGACAATATGATATATAAATATTTTTATGTATATAATTATATATACGTACATAAGAACTAAAAAGTGAGACCTACAAAATTTGAAAGTTTGAAACGGCCTAAGACTTGAGTCGCCCTTTTCGTGGTTCAAAGATTATTAATTCTAGAATTTTAGAAATTTAGATGTTAGAGTATACAACAAAAAATATTTACATATTTTCAAAATTACTTTCGGAATCTGATTTTCAAAATTACTTTCGAAAGTCTTGCAAATAGAGATGTCATATTTGAAAGTAAAAGGAGTGTAATATCCCCATTGAGGTAGAATGGAAGGTCACAATTTTCTAGAATTAGAATAGCAAGGAGTTATAAAATGAGTAAATAGCAAAGAATTAAGAAATAAGAAAAAAGTTTCCTTGACATCAAATACAGAGGTGACAATACTGAGGTAGGCTTTGGTACTTCTTTTAAGTACTTCGATTAGTTCTTTGCCTAAGCCATCCTCTATTGTAATCGATAATGTAGTTTTTAGTATTTGCTAGAGTTCCAGAACATGTATTTCTTCGTCTTGGTTAATTTCCACAAATAGATTCCATCTTGACTTGTTTACGAATAGAGTCGGTCTAACCCATTTAGCAAGTTGAGCTTGAATAACTTGTTCGTTTAAATGCTCTACTTGAAGATAATTGAAGAAGACATGTTGTCCTGTATTTGTAGAAAAGTCTTGCTCTTGGAAACATCTTCGATCATTTCGATTCCTCAAGCCATACTGATACGTAACTAATAATTCATGGTGCACGACTATTGAGAAGGATGGTCTTTCTAGTCTCCCCATAAGACAAAAGTTGTGGTAATTGGATTCAATCAAGCTTTCGTGAACGACTGGACTCAATCCGAGTCAATAAATGAATTATTGAATTAGATTTTTGAGAGTCGACCTGGGTCTTTATTGAGTGGGGACACTACTATGATGGACAAATGGGCCCTACTCTAGGCCTAAAGAATTGATTAAAGTTGTTCATTTTGATTGGTTTTTCGTGCGAATATATAAAGTCACACTACATGGACATCGATGTAGGCATGAGCGAAACATGTTTTTGTGTTGAAAATATTTTAAAGGCTATTATGATTTTCAAAAAGAATTTCCCAATAATCAAGTTTTGTTCATGTCTCTACCCTACGTGTGATCAGTATTGATTGTTTGGACCACTTTTACAAATTTGGGATTGGCTTATTTGTGCCTCACAACAAAGGCCTGTGACGCCCTAATCACAACAGGACTTCCAATCCGAAGATTATTCTAACACAGAATAATCTTAAGAAGGAAAAGTTTAGAAAATTAATGTGTTGTCGTAATGCCTTCCGGCTTGATTTGTTCAGATAACAAACAAATTGGAACTAATTTTCAACGACCCAAATAGGAGTCGAACTCAGGTAGTCTTTGTTTTCCTTCAAAACCGCGTGTATAAGTAACTAACGACGTTACAAAACAGGACTTTGGTTGAATTGGGAGGATGGTAGTTTATTTAGCTAATTACACATTCCCCTTGCTCCGATAAAGCACAAACTAAATTAAAAGATTATTTATTTTGAAAAACTCTAACAGATTCCATCTAACCCATTTAGCAAGTTGGGCTTAAATAACTTTTTTGTTTAACTGCTCTACTTGAATATGACAGAAGACATGTTGTCCCTATATAAAAGTCTTGCTCTTGGAAACGACTTCGGTCACTTTGATTCCTTATGCCATACGGATGCGTAACAAATAATTCATGGTGAATGACCATTGATGCACAAATCAAGAAAATTGAGAAGGATGGTCTTTCTTGTCTCCCCATAAGACAAAAGTAGTGAAAATTGGATTCAATCAGGCAGCCGTGAATGACCAGACTCAACCCGAGTCAATAAATGACTTATTGAATTAGGTTTTTGAAAGTTGACCTGGGTCTTTATTGAGTGGGGACACTGCTATGATGCAATATAGGCCCCACTCTAGGCCTAAAGAATTTATTGAAGCCGTTCATTTTGATTGGTTTGTCATGCGAGTGTATAAAGTCACACTGCCCGGACATCGATATAGGCATGAACGAAACATGTTTTGTCTTGAAAACATTTTAAAGACTATTGTTATTTTTCAAAAAAAAAACTTCCAAATATTGACACTGTGTAGTTCACTATGCAAAGCCAGTTTGCGTCAGTAAGGTGCACAGGATTTGAGTCGAGCATAGTCGAGCTTTGTAGAGCTCGAGCTTGTCTCGGTTATAAACGAGTCAAGCTCGATCTTAAGGAGCTAAGCCTTGTTCATTTACAAAACATGCTTCTATAAACGAACTGATCGAGCTGAGCCAAGAGCTGCAGGCAAGCGAGCAGCTCAATTCATTTGCAACTCTATTTGGTTGTATGTATGTGCTACCAAGGCGTTAATTAGTGACCACAGCAAAGCGTCCAATTTTTCTTGAAGTGTACGTTGAAGACTCAGTGAAGGAGTATGAATTGTAGACTTTGGTCAATTATGAATTAGTAATTTTAAAGTGATTTCGAGTTGGATACTTTTAACATGATTTCAAAATATACATGTCTATTTTCTCTGTCTCTTACTTTTACGCTAGACGGCTATAGTGTTTTACAATTGATCGAAGAATTTTAAGCAAAAATTTGAGAGACTTTGAATTTCTATGAGGAATAACATGATAACTAATTGTATTATCAAAATGAAATAGAGTAGTATCGAAAGAGCAATTGACAATCTGATATATAAATATTTTTATGTATATAATTATATATACGTACATAAGACCTAAAAAGTGAGACCTGCAAAATTTGAAAGTTTGAAATGGCATAAGACTTGAGTCGCCCTTTTCGTGGTTCAAAGATTATTAATTCTAGAATTTTAGATGTTAGTGGATGATGTGTAATGGTGATGTATGGTTACTTAGAGTATACATCAAAAAATATTTATATATTTTCAAAATTACTTTCGGAATCTGATTTTCAAAATTACTTTCGAAAGTCTTGCAAATAGATCTAGATGTCAGATTTGAAAGTAAAAGGAGTGTAATATTCCCATTGAGGTAGACTGGAAGGTCACAACTTTCTAGAATTAGAATAGCAATGAGTTATAAAATGAGTAAATAAGAAAGAATTAAGAAATAAGATAAAAGTTTCCTTGACATCAAATACTACAGAGGTGACAATACTGAGGTAGGCTTTGGTACTTCATTTAAGTACTTCGATTAGCTCTTTGCCTAAGTCATCCGCTATTGTAATCGATAATGTAGTTTTTAGTATTAGCTAGAGTTCCAGAAAATGTATTTCTTCGTCTTGGTTATATTCCACAAATAGATTCGATCTTGACTTGTTTACGAATAGAGTCGGTCTAACCCATTTAGCAAGTTGAGCTTGAATAACTTGTTCATTTGAATGCTCTACTTGAAGATAACTGAAGAAGACATGTTGTCCTGTATTTGGAGAAAAGTCTTGCTCTTGGAAACATCTTTGGTCACTTTGATTCCTTATGCCATACTGATACGTACCTAATAATTCACGGTGCATGACTATTGAGAAGGATGATCTTTCTAGTCTCCCCATAAGACAAAAGTTGTGTTAATTGGATTCAATCAGCCTGCCGTGAACGATTGGACTCAACCCAAGTCAATAAATGAATTATTGAATTAGGTTTTTGAGAGTCGACCTGGGTCTTTGCTGAGTGGGGACACTACTATGATGCGCAAATGGGCCCTACTCTAGGCCTAAAGAATTTATTGAAGCTGTACATTTTGATTGGTTTTTCGTGCGAATATACAAAGTCAGACTGCTTGGGCATCGATATAGGCGTAAGCGTAACATGTTTTTGTCTTGAAATTTTTTTAAAGGTTATTATGATTTTCAAACAAAACTGCCAAATAATAAATTTCGTTGATGTCTCTACCCTATGTGTGATCAGTATTGATTGTTTGGACCACTTTTACGAATTTTAGCTTGGCTTATTTGTGCCTCATAACAAAGGCCTGCGACGTCCTAATCACAGCAGGACTTCCCGTCCGAAGCTTATTTTGAACACAGAATAATCTTTAGAAGGAAAAGTTTAGAAAATTAATGTGCTGTCGTAATGCCTTCCGGCTTGATTTGTTCAGATAACGAACAAACTGGAACGAATTTTCAACGACCCAAATAGGAGTCGAGCTCAAGTAGTCTTTGTTTTGCTTCACAACCGCGTGTATAAGTAACTAACGACGTTACAAAACAGGACTTTGGTTCAATAGAGATACACTGGATTATTGAAGTAGAATTGAGTTAATACGATGTCGTGTTTTTCCTCAAATTCAAAATAGCAGTTATTGGCAGTTACAAGTCAAAGACGAAATAGAAACTGACTTCGAAGCCACGATATTAACTGCTAGACACCTAAACTCCACGTGTAAATCTATAAAATGGAATAATTGACAGTTAGAATACGTGGAGTACTTATTGGAAAGCAGTGATCTCCTTAATGTGTAATCATTTGAGTTAGTTGAGCAGTTATGCAGATTTCAAATCAAAGCTTCAGGAGGAAGGATCCGAATAATTCAAATTCAGACGTGGAGGAAGAAAGAAACTGCCAACTCAAAAAGCAGAAGTTAGAGTTCGAAGCAAGCCAAGTTCAAATTCATTGAGCGGGAAGTTCAAACTACAAGCAGCGCCTATAAATAGAAGAAATTAAAGAGTGAAAAAGCCCCGAACAAATCTTCAACAAACAGCTATCAAAAAATGATGCTTGGTTTGTTCATTGGCAAGTAGTTTTAGGATTTCGAACTCAGTTCGAAGTAGATTAGGAAGTAGTTAGGATTATTCTCGATTGTTTTCATAACAATCACCCATTCTCGGTTGTTCTTGTAACAATCACCAGTTCGAAGTTCTGTTACATTTGTATTTGAAGTTGAAGACAATTTCGAAGTAAGTTTATCTTTGGTTTATCAATCGAAGTACCTTGTTTCTTTATTGTTTCTTTAATTTCCTGAGTTATTGGTTTGCATTTCTTCACTTATAAAGAAAAATCCTCTTAATTGAGGTAATTGAACCAATAAAACACAATCGTCTGATTAGACTTGGTTTTTCCAAAGTTAATCTGAGGGAGGAGATTGAAACTCTCTCTGGCACGCTCGCACACGATTATTTTATCACAAAGAAGTAAAAGAACCAGTAAACATTTTTTGGCACTGTAACACACAAATTCGTGTCCTGTAATAAAGACAAGAAAAAGATGCACAAAATAATAATATTATTGATTTGAATTGAATGCGAGGGGTACAATCTCTAATTAATGCTCTTTTACAATAAAAGAACAAAAGACAATCCTCTGATTCGATCTCCGGTACGTTTCAACGGCTTGAATGCTTGTTGTTGAATCGCACAAATGATGACTTTTCTTCGAATCTTCAAGTTGAATGAACTAAAGAACAAAGTTTGAAGATGACTTTGATTTGTTTGATGATGAACTTGTGAAGAAATCGGCACGTTCTTGGTGCTTGATGATTCTTTGCAAGTTGTTGCTACTTGTGTCCTTTTGTTTGAAGATGAATTTGATTTGTTGAAGAAATCGGCACGTTGTTCTTGGTGCTTGATGATTCTTCACAAGTTGTTGAGAAATTGCTTGAGAGCTTTGGTTGAATGCCCAGCAAAAAAAAAAGGTCCTTTTTTCATAACAAGAGCCTCTATTTATAGGCTCAAAGAAAGAGATATTAATTTGGAAAATCTTCCTTGATTGATTTTTCTTTCCAAATAAGATTTAACTTAAGTCAATATTAAATAAATCATAATATATATAAATATATATATTAGAATTATTCTTTTGACCCAAGGAAAATTTGATTGGGCCCGCATCTTTGGGTTGGCCCAAATCTATGACTCATTTCATTGGCTAAGCCGGTCCATTTTCTTTGGTTTTGCCCATGATTGAGCCCATGCTTTCGTAAGCCCATTTGACTAAATTAAATTAGCCCATCTTAATTTTGGCCTTCACCGTATCGCAAATGGATTGAGCCCACAATTTTGGCGGGCCCAAATTTATTTGAAGGCTTTGACCAGCTTTGACTTTAATTAATCCAGATAATTTTATTTGTCTCAATTAATTTGGACGGCGATTAAATCGCGCCAAAATTTTAGTGTCTACAAATTGCCCCCATTTCGAGGCTCAGATGTATGCTTGCTTGCTAGCATTGAAGGCGAGGCTTGAAGTACTTCATTTGCTGATTCGGTGGACTTTATGATGACTCAGGGGCTTGTCGTGGACACGCTTATGGGTGGCCAGTCGTGGGCCCTGTGAGTTTCCTTTGGGAAAAAGAAAATTAAATTCTCGTGCCCTTCATAGTTCCTAAAGAAAATTAAAAATTGAATTGCTTTACGCAAGAATTGAATTGGTTTGGAAACGATCCCAATGAATCAATAGCTGAACCATTGGTAATCTTTCAATGTTGGAAACAATGATGTTACTAGTGCATGCAGATTGCAAATTTCCTTGTACATCAACATTACTTTGTCTTGATCAAAGCCAACTAAGGCATTAGCATCTCTTTCCCAGAAGATTTGATCTTCGGAATTGAGCTTTGTCGGCCCTCATTTTTTTTTTTTTTTGGGAGAAAATATCCACAAAAAGTACTTGATTCAGTCCATTCCCTTGTTTATTTATTTCCTTTTCTTTCAAGCTTGGTTGATGGCAAATTTGGAGCCAATCAATTTCTTGGAAAGTTCAAACTTAACGTGAAGACACTTTTTTTTTTCTTTTTTCTTTCCTAGTTCGGGATGATATCCACCGATTGTAGTCAGTGAGCATTCCCTTTTCTTTCTTATTTTCCTTTCCTGGTTGCAATTGTTCCTTTTCATTGGTGATTTCCCAAAAAATTCCTTAGTGAGTTGAGCTCCATTCCGCTATAAATTCCGACCCTATAGCATATTATGTCTCACAACTCCAATTGCTTACACTGCTGTGCCTTCCGCCGCCGTTGCCGTCTTGACAGAAAGCATCCATAAACCTTTTGCCGCCGCTGTTGCCGTCTTTGAAGAAACAACCCTAAACCTTCCGCCGCCGTTGAGTTGACGTGCTAGGGAGAATTGGAGAAGCTGTGTCTTGAGTCTTTGAAGGTAAAAGTTACTAAATTTTTTTTTTTTTAGATAGCCTCTTGTCTTGCCCATAAAACACACAGTGGCGTGAGATCACCGCTATCTAATTTGCGGGATTTTTTTTTATCTAGGTGGCAAACCTACATGCCCCATGATGGAAAAATTTTGCTCCACTACGTGACCCTTTTTGAATGCTCCTCACAAAATAGTCATGAAAATACATGTGTCTTCCAAAAGCACGACGAAAGAAATGAGGCCGGCAACTATATGGACCTGTCTTAAAAACATGCTTGATCCGATCACCTTGTATACACATTCATGCTATCAGTTTCTATTTTCAGTTGATGGGAGCATAGCGCCGCATGATGGGAAATACCCACTGATAACTTTGTCATTTCCTTAATTTCCTCTTGCATTAGCTATAAGGCAAAAGGAAACCAGAAAAAATGCAGTAGTTATAAAAACATCCTTTGCGTCAGTGAAGGAAACCACCTCATTTTCAATAGGTCTTTCACGTAATAAAAACTTCGTTGCCCCATATGCGCTGTGTTGGCTGCTAAGAGAAAGATGATAGAAATAGGATTTTGACTTTGAATGTCACCCCATTTTTTTCAAGAACCCATGTGCATTAACGAGTCACTGCCATAAGCATGTCACGACACTGCTTTGTTTGTTGTTCAACACATGCGGGTTTTCTTCACTGAACTTCTGAATAATCATAATGACTTCGGAACTTTATGTGCAGTCAGGAATTAATAGTGGATTAATGACAGCAATATTTTGCAATTGCTCCCATTGTACCCCCTTTTTTTTGCCTCTAGGCGCAAATATAATGCACTCATGTTGAAACATGCTCTATCCAATTTTATTCTTGGCCTCCCATTGTTCCTTAACAATTTCGGACAGTTTTTTTTTTTTTTTTTTTAACACTTCCCCTTGTGTGAACAGGACAATTCTTGAAGCCACCGTTGCATTTTTTGTACTTCTTGCCCCCCCATTACCAAGGAATAAGGTATTTATTTATTTTACTTCAAGCAAAAGTTGGCCTTTTCTTTGCTGGTTTCGCGTTACCTTACTTTCTTGCATACGTGACTTCTTGGAGAATGCGCCTAGAGGGCCGGTCTCTGACTGGATATCTAGACACTTCTCCGCCCCCACAGACCATAGGTGGTTTAGATTGACTTTCTTGGAGAATGCGCCTAGAGGGCCGGTCTCTGACTGGATATCTAGGCACTTCTCCTCACCCACAGACCATAGGTGGGTTAGATTGACTTTCTTGGAGAATGCGCCTAGAGGGCCGGTCTCTGACTGGATATCTAGACACTTCTCCGCCCCCACAGACCATAGGTGGTTTAGATTGACTTTCTTGGAGAATGCGCCTAGAGGGCTGGTCTCTGACTGGTTATCTAGACACTTCTCCTCACCCATAGACCATAGGTGGTTAGATTTGACTTTCTTGGAGAATGCGCCTAGAGGGCTAGTCCCTGACTAGTTATCTAGACACTTCTCTGTCCCATAAACCGTAGGTAGAGTTTGCCCTCTCGGAAAGACTTCAAACGGTGGGAGGGTCGCTGCCTTTTTTTGCATGTCGTCCCCATGTTGCCTCGAGGCCGCTCGCCTCTCGGAGAGACTTCAAACGGTGGGAGGGCCGCTGCCTTTTGTGCATGTCATCCCTATGTTGCCTTAACGCCGCTCGCCTTTCGGAGAGACTTCAAATGGTGGGAGGGCTGTTGCGTTTGCACTTGCCGTTCCCAAGTAGCCTCGACTCCACATATGCCACGCCACTCACTTCAGGGGAGACTTCAAATGGTGAAGGAGCGCCTCTGTTTTCCGCGCACGCCGCCACTCCACATCACTTTGAAGAAATTTTAAAGATGAAGAAAGAAAGCCCCTGATTCACTCCGCCACTCATTACTTGAAGAAATTTTGAAGATGATGAAAGAGAGCCTCTACTTTTCGTGCACGCCGCCACTCCTCATCACTTGAAGAAATTTTGAAGACGACGAAAGAGAGCCTCTGCTTTCCGCGCACGCTGCCACTCCTCATCACTTGAAGAAATTTTGAAGACGATGAAAGAGAGCCTCTGCTTTTCGTGCACGTCGCCACTCCTCATAACTTGAAGAAATTCTGAAGACGATGAAAGAGAGCCTCTACTTTTCGCGCATGCCGCCACTCCTCATCACTTGAAGAAATTTTGATGACGTGGAAGAGCCTTCGTGATTTTATGCACACCATTGCCCCTCGTTGCTTGAAGTGATTAGAAGACGTTAAAAGAGCCTCTGTGATGCGCATTCCACCGCTCCTCGTCACTTGAAGATATTTGAAGATGACACTAGAGCCTCTGCCTTTTGTGCATATCGTCCCTACGTTGCCTCGACGCCGCTCGCCTTTGGGAGAGACTTCAAATGGTGTGGGGGCCGCTGCCTTTTGCGCATGCTGTCCCTACGTTGCCTCGACGCCGCTCGCCTTTGGGAGAGACTTCAAACGGTGGAAGGGCCGCTGCCTTTTGTGCATGCCGTCCTTACATTGCCTCGAGGCCGCTCGCCTTTGGGAGAGACTTCAAACGGTGGAAAGGCCGCTGCCTTTTGTGCATGCCGTCCTTACATTTCCTCGAGGCCGCTCGCCTTTGGGAGAGACTTCAGACGGTGGGAGGGCCGCTGTCTTTTGTGCATGCCGTCCCTATGTTGCTTCGACTCTACGGTTCATCACTTGAACGGATTGAAGACGATGAAAGAGCTTCTGCAATTGTGTGCATGCCGCTACTCCTCATTTGAAGAGATTTGATGAAGCGGAAGAGCTTCCGTGATTTGTTGCACCCCACCATTCCTCATTTGAAGAGTTCTATGATGGCCTCAGTGACTTGTGCATCCCACGAAGAGAACTATACCACGACGAAGTTTAAAGGCACTTTTTTTTTTCTTTTGAGTTGGTTGACTGAGCTTGCGATGAACCCCAAGCTGCCTACGTACCCTTTGAAGGGATCAAGTCAAAACGTAGTTCAAAAGTGATTTTTTTTTGTGTCGTACACAGTTTTAGCTCATGTGGGCCAGGAGCATCATGCAGTTTTCAACTCGTGCGATAAGGAGGATTTTTTTTTGTTTGTTTTTTTTTGTTTGTTTTTTTTTTGTTTTTTTTTTGTTTTTTTTTTGTTTTAGACAGTTTAGGCTCATGTCAAGGAGTGTCTTGAACTTTGACTGTCTTCAAGGAATGATAGAGACAACTTGCTCCTTCTTCACATCTTCCACTTGAGATTCATTTGATTTAGTTAAGACGATGGTGCGCCTTTTGACTTTGAGTGGACCGTCGTGACAAACTTCCACTAATGTTACGCTTCATGCGAGACGGGATCAAGCTTAGAGTCTCTTCATCTTCTTTTGTTGAGTCAACCATGGCTTCTTCCACCTTTCGTTTCTGGTGTTCTACTTTGGATTTTGCTCGTGTATCTTTAAGACGAGAGAAGGCAGACCTTCGTGGCTTGGAGATTACTTCCTTGTTTTCTAGGCTAGCCTTGCCTAATCTCTCAAAAACTGAAGTGCGAGCAATAGGAGCTTCAATGCGATCAAAGGCTGAAACTCGATGTGTGGAAGTTTGACTTATGTCATCCTCTTCATTGGCGGAAATCATGTAAACTGTTTGAATACAGTCATCGTTCAAGTACCCTTTGGGAATGAAGTCATGTAGGGTGATTGGTGTGGGAAAACTCTTCTCAATCAGTTTCTCCTTCTTATCGTTGACTTTATCCCTTGCAGTGAATCGAGGAGAGTTCTTCTTCACTTGCCATTTCTTGACTTGATGAGGATGAATCTTGTGCTTGTTTTTTATTGACTTCATTTGGGGGATTGGGATCCACTCATTGTCATTCTTTGCATCTGGTTCTCGTTTGAGGTGAGGATGAGTAAGTACATCTTGACTTGAGTATTGGATTGCTATCGGATCGAATAGACCAAATTGTATGGTTTTGAAAATTGCCCCCCGTGTTGGTGTAGTTGCAGATTCAGCAATCTTTATTTTAGAGCTTGAAGTTGGGCCTTCGACTGTAATGACTACGTGGTTGGACTCTGCAACTTCATCAACGTCTAGTAGAATCTTTTTCTTCCTTGCTAGGTCTGCAATTAGATCTTTCAACACAAAGCACTTCTCAGTAGGATGACTGACAATCCGATGGTAATGGCAATACCTTGGATCATGAACCTTCCCCATTTCTTCGGGACGTTTGCATTCTGGTAGTTGAATGACTTTTTTTTTCGAGCAGATCTTCCAACATGCTCGGCACGTCAGCATCAGGAAAAGGATACCTCTTTTCTTACAGCTCCTTCAAAGTTGGGTGTTTGTCTCTGTGGTTTTCTTCCTTCTTCTTGTCTTTTCTCGGTATCTTGACTGGGACCATGCTGACTGCCATTGACTCTTCAATAGAGGCACCAGACAACTTATCACTTTTTGTCCCATTCTTGTACTTACTGTGTTCCACCGTGGGAGAACTTCCGCCACCATGATTTGCTATGTTGATCTCCATATCATGTGTGCGCGTAGCCAATTCTTCAAAAGTGCGTGGCTTTATCCCTTGAAGAATGTAAAGGAGACCCCAATGCATGCCATTCATACACATCTCCACAGCAGAGAGTTCGGAGAGTCGATCTTTGCAGTCTAAGCTTATAGCACGCCAACGATTGATGTAGTCGACCACTAGCTCATCTTTCCATTGTTTAGTGTTGGTTAGCTCCGTCATACTCACGGTGCGGCGAGTGCTATAGAAGCGGTTGAGAAACTCGCGCTCCATCTGCTCCCAACTATCTATTGACTCTGGCTCTAGGTCTGTGTACCATTCGAAAGCATTTCCTTTGAGAGAACGGACAAATTGTTTGACGAGGAGATCCCCTTCTGTCCCAGCATTGTTGCATGTTTCGACGAAGTGGGCGATGTGTTGCTTTGGGTTTCCTTTCCCGTCAAATTGTTGAAATTTGGGGGGCTGGTAACCAACAGGCATCCTAAAGTAGTCAATGCGCTTTGTGTAAGGCTTCGAGTACATAAAGCTACTTTGTGCTGGCCCACCATATTGTGCTCTAATTGTACTTGCTATCATGTCTTGGAGTTGTTGGACAGACAACGAAGCAATAGAGGTGGGTTTGGCATTTTCTCCAATCCCTAGTGCTGCAGAAGTTGCATGATTGAACTTAGCACCACCTCCTGGATTTGACGACGAGACACGATTTGTGTCAACTTGCTGCTTGAGCCTTATGTCTTGATCGCTCATTATAAGTTTTCCATTTTGATCGCCAATTATGACTCCCTGCGGTGTGAAGCCTGGTGGATGTGAAGCATCTCGTCTAGTATCTCCCACATTTTGGGCTTCTAGTTTGTTCATAAGCGACGCAATCTGGAGATCCTTTTCTTCCACAGTTTTGGTGAGCTTTTCAATGGCGCGCGCCATTGTAGCGAGTTGTTCTTCCACCGTCGCCGCACCGGTGGTCATGGCTTGCATAGCCACAGAGTAAGATGATTCTGAACGACTTGGCGATTCTGAGCACTTCGGTGAAGAAGGCGAGGATCCAGAATGCGAACCTGTGTTAGAGTTTGCATCGGAAACTGAGCGGGATGGGCGGGGTGACAAACTCCCTGAGACAGAATTTTCAGCATTGGAAGGAAGCTTTTGGAAGCCCTCTTCGTCCTTTTTCTTCGTCGGAAGCGTGGCAACAGGTTGGTACTTGTCTGGCAGCACTTTTGGCACGACCCCTTTACTTGCTGGAATGGCTGTTGCCTTTGCCTTGCTGAGCGTCAACGGGCCAGTAGAGGTACTGCTGCTGTTTGTGGCCACAGTGACGTTCTTGTTAGCCTTCTTGCTGATCGAAGTGGTCTGAATCTTCTTCGGCGCCATTTGTGTGAACTTGACTTTGGAGAAAGAGATGAGAGGTAGAGAGGTCCCACTGGGCGTGCCAAATTTGTAACACACAAATTCGTGTCCTGTAATAAAGACAAGAAAAAGATGCACAAAATAATAATATTATTGATTTGAATTGAATGCGTGGGGTACAATCTCTAATTAATGCTCTTTTACAATAAAAGAACAAAAGACAATCCTCTGATTCGATCTCCGGTACGTTTCAACGGCTTGAATGCTTGTTGTTGAATCGCACAAATGATGACTTTTCTTCGAATCTTCAAGTTGAATGAACTAAAGAACAAAGTTTGAAGATGACTTTGATTTGTTTGATGATGAACTTGTGAAGAAATCGGCACGTTCTTGGTGCTTGATGATTCTTTGCAAGTTGTTGCTACTTGTGTCCTTTTGTTTGAAGATGAATTTGATTTGTTGAAGAAATCGGCACGTTGTTCTTGGTGCTTGATGATTCTTCACAAGTTGTTGAGAAATTGCTTGAGAGCTTTGGTTGAATGCCCAGCAAAAAAAAAAAGGTCCTTTCTTCATAACAAGAGCCTCTATTTATAGGCTCAAAGAAAGAGATCTTAATTTGGAAAATCTTCCTTGATTGATTTTTCTTTCCAAATAAGAATTAACTTAAGTCAATATTAAATAAATCATAATATATATAAATATATATATTAGAATTATTCTTTTGACCCAAGGAAAATTTGATTGGGCCCGCATCTTTGGGTTGGCCCAAATCTATGACTCATTTCATTGGCTAAGCCGGTCCATTTTCTTTGGTTTTGCCCATGATTGAGCCCATGCTTTCGTAAGCCCATTTGACTAAATTAAATTAGCCCATCTTAATTTTGGCCTTCACCGTATCGCAAATGGATTGAGCCCACAATTTTGGCGGGCCCAAATTTATTTGAAGGCTTTGACCAGCTTTGACTTTAATTAATCCAGACAATTTTATTTGTCTCAATTAATTTGGACGGCGATTAAATCGCGCCAAAATTTTAGTGTCTACAGGCACGCCCGGTGGGACTCTTGAAAGTGTTGAATGGCTCCAAAACTTAGGAAGCAAACAAATGATTCTCAAATTGGCCAAATACCAGAAGATGAGAATAACATTAATACTAGAGAGAATGAACAGGTTGAAAGACCTCAAATAGGTCAAGAAACTTGTATTGGTCAAGATACGAATGTTGGAGTTGGCCAAAATTCTCGTATGAACACTAGGAACAATAGAATAGTGCAAATTGATGACCCAAAGAATCCAGATATTGGAGGAAGTGTGTTATCTAGCCAATTTGCTGAAATGATTGCTACA
Organism: Vaccinium myrtillus; assembly: GCA_016920895.1. NCBI lineage: Eukaryota > Viridiplantae > Streptophyta > Magnoliopsida > Ericales > Ericaceae > Vaccinium > Vaccinium myrtillus. The sequence continues at coordinate 11,506 of JADGMU010000068.1, read as the reverse complement.
TTTAAAGAACTGGCTCAAACCCAGAAGCTTATGTTACAAAAATTAGAAGAGCAATCAGGACTTAAGAGTAATCCTCTGCCTTCATTTGAGAAGGACAAAGAAGAGGCTAGCACAAGCAAATTTAAGTCAAGGCCTGGAAAAGAGCCTATCAATATAGATGAAATACCAGAATCTTGGTACGAACCTGCAAAGGTGTATGACTCTCAAATCCCCAAGCCTAGGAGAACATACAAACAAACCACTCATGTCCCATTCGAACCTAGTTTTGAAGGTGTAAATAAGGATAAAGGTTATAAAAATGATGACTATGGGTTTGAAGGATATGGTCATTCCACAGGAAATCATTTTATTGAAAGGGATAGTTCAAGGAGGCCTAATGTAGAATTTGGAGTTCCTAAGTATCCAGGAATACCAGAAATGGGAAGAGTGCATTCGAATCACCTTCATGAACCTTTTATAAGGCAAGAAAGAGGTTATAAACAGCCTCAACCTTTTGAGAACTCTTTTGATGGTTTTCCAGAAGATCACATAACAAGAAATGTGAATAGGGAACCACACATTAACTCAAATGTTCATTTTAAAGGAAATCACACCCTTAGAGATGAAATATTGGGCCTTATGCAAGAAGCTTATGGACCTCTGAACCGAGGAATACAAACTCAAGCTTATAGAAAACCATATCCAGAATGGATAGATAGGCAGTTCGAAGTCCCTAGGGGGTTTACAATTCCTGATTTTACACTGTTTCATGGGGATGGGAAACAATCAACCACAGAACACATTGCTAGATTTACTGCTCAGTGTAAGGAATTAGGTAATAATGGTTTCAGTAAGTTGAAATTATTCTCTAATTCTTTGACAGAACCGCCTTGAATGGTATTCAAATTTACCACCGAGTCGGTTCCCAAGTTGGCAAAGGATGGAAGAATTATTCCATGCACAGCTTACCTAATCGAGCCCAAGTCACTATGGTGACTTAGCAAGGTTAAAACAAAACCCGATGAAAAGGTCTCAATTCATTACTAGGTTTAAAAGGGCTAGAAACAAATGCAAACTTCAATTACCAGAAGTAGAATTTGTTAGGATAGCACAAGATGGTTTAAGTAGAGAACTTAGAAAGAAGTTCGATTCTACTGAATTTAGGGATTTGGTTGATTTAACCTATAAAGCATCTAGATATGAATCTTTGTTAGAAGAAGATATTGATAGGAACAATTCTTCTTATTCTACTTATTACAAAGAGCCCACTTATGAAATTGATGCTGCTGAAATTATTGAACATGATCCTTGTGTGTGTGATTGTTTGGTTCGAAAAGATTCTTCTATAGCACCAAAGAATAATAAGAAAGCCATTAGCAAAGTATATTCATTTGATGTTTCCAAAGCAGATGAAATTTTTGATTACCTTTTGAAGAAAAAGTTTATCAAACTTCCTGATAATGTTAGACTTCCAACTTTGGAAGAAATCAAAGGGAAGAGTTATTGTAAATGGCATGCTTCTTAGACTCATTCAACTAAAAATTGTAATGTTTTCCGTGATAGGGTTCAAGAACAGATCAAGAAGGGAAGGATCATGTTTCCGAAAAGGCTATGGGAATTGATATCGATCCATTTCCAAAGATTGAAGAAGTAATCGCTAACACTAATGTGCCAACATCATTGGCTAAAACATTAGAGAAGTGTGGCGAATAAACAAGTACATGTTGAAATGAATTCATGCAAATTGGTAGAGGAAGGCCAAATGTTGGTCAAATTCGAAATGATGCTTACGAAACAATAAGCCAAGACATATACCGAGAGAGTTCATCTCAAAAGGGATTCAAGCATCCTCATCTTCCTATGCTCGAAGCTTCCTTTCTGGAATGTTTATGCATGGAATGCAGAGCCAATTATCTGGTTGTTAAAGACTTGGATCGACAGGGGGTAGATTTCTTTCCAAAAAGGATGGAAAGAAAGGCTTTAGATCGAAACAATGAAAGAAGGCCCTGGGTAAGCCCAAGTCAAGGAAGAAATGAGAAACCCTGGTTGGTTTCTAAAAGAAATGTACCTTCTAGCCCAAGCTCCACCAACTTCGAGGAGAGATTATCCTCCTTTGAAGAAGGTTAACACTGGGAAGGCCCCTATGGGCCAGGAAAACGAAGGACAAGGTGAACAATTTTCCTTGGTAAAGGGGGTTCCTGATTGGTTTTTAAAGAAAATTAAACCAGAACTCTTCCAGGGACACAAAGCTCCTTCTAAAGTTGGAAACAAAATGGTCAAACCTCCAAATACCCCTGTTGGTCAATGGGTAGTGGTTCGAGATCCAAAGACCAAGACACCTCAAATGATTCCTATGTTGACAAGAACTCAGAAGAGGAAATTGCAAAGGAGGTATACTAGTTTCCAAATGGAAGAATATGCCTCTAAGGAAGATCCTAACAGGGATGATAAGATCAACCCAAGATTTAACAGACTTCGAAGAGAAGACTCTGAGGAATCTCTTCGAAGAGGGTTTACTCAAGCTGAAATAGAAACATTGGAAAGTTTGGCTGCAAGGATGGATAGTGACATGCCTCAGAATAGCCCAAGTTCACCAAATTCCTTGGCAAGCTATCAATCTGGTTTTTTGGAAGCCATGATAGTGGAACAGGAAGGAGGTGAAGGCATAAGTTCATCACCTGTTGAAACATTCTCTCCCATGGAAACTTCTGCAACAGAATTGTCTGAAAAAGTGGGCATAGCAGAAGAAGAATCAGATATACCAGTGCAGGAAAAAAGGACCATCCAGTTTGGGACTTTACCTGAAGTTCAAATTAACATGGTTTCTCCTTCATTCGTTAACTTTGGACCTTTTGGACCAGACTAATATCACCAGTTCGAAGGGCATCACAGCCAACAGTTGCTCCTATGGAGGTCATTGATGTATCAAGTGATGATGAATATGATCTTACGTATGACAATGGTTGGAATGATGGTTGGGGAGCTTTGATTTCAAAGATTCAAAAGGAAGAAGAAGAGGAAGATTTTATGGTCATGGTTAATGCTTTAGAGGAACCAGAAGTAACATCGAAAGAAAGAGCAATTTTTGTTTCAGAGACTGAAAATGATTCTAAGTATCCTTTGATTGTTGATTTGAATTGTGCTAATCTTTCTTACCCTTTCAGATCACCTTCAAGTGATATGAGGCACCATTTGAAACCATTGTACATCTCTGCAGAATTCGATGGGATTTTGTTAAACAGGGTTTTGGTTGATAATGGTGCAGCAGTAAACATTTTGCCTTCAAGGACTTTGAAAAAGTTGGGGAAAGAAAAGGTTCGATTGATCCCAACAAGCACATCTATTGCTGGCTTTACTGGTGAAAGTAAAAGTCCTAAAGGAATTGTTTCTATACGCCTGAAAGTTGGCCAAGTGGAAATTGATACAGCCTTTTTGTGGTGGATACATTCACAAGTAAGTATAATGTCTTGCTTGGTAGGGATTGGATTCATGTCAATGGTTGTATTCCATCTTCGATGCACCAAACTCTGATGATTGTGAAGTACGAAAATGGGAAAGAAGTGGGGGTCGAAGAGGTGAAAGCAGACCCACATCCTTTCAGTACTTCAGCAAATTGTGCAGAGGCTGAAATGTATAAACCTGAAATCATTCCTCTAAGTGAAATTGCACAACCTGCCACCCCTCCATCCAATGTATTGGAAATTGGAGAACTGCCAGAGTTAAAATCTAAGCTTAAACAAGCAGTTGATTATGAATCAGACAATTCACCAGATGAGGCTGCTTGGATGTGAGTCCAAGACAGAGTTCAAAGAGGCCAACCCATTGGCCTTAGTTAAGTTTATGGCTCTAGAAATAGAGCAGAAGTTACAGGAAACAGATGATTGGGAAGAATTACTGGCTGAAAAATCTGATTGGGGTTTGAAGCCATTTGAATTCGAAAAGGCCTTTGTTGGTTATGTCGATTCCCAAGATCCTTTAGAAGAAGTGGAATTGGGAGAAGGGATTGTTCCAAACACTGTTCAAATCAACAGAGAACTTGATGCTGCTTCGAAGGCAAGGTTGATCACAGTGCTTAAAGAAAACAAAGAATGCTTTGCTTGGAGTTATAAAGAATTGACAGGTTTGAATAGAGATTTGGTTGAACATAGATTACCTATTAAGTCTAATTGTAAACCTTTCAAACAACTTCCAAGAAAAATGTCTCCTGAAACCATCTTATTGGTTAAAAAGGAAATTCAAAATCTTTTAAGTGCTGGTTTTATTAGAACAGCAAGATATGTGGAATGGCTATCAAATATTGTTCCTGTTATCAAGAAAAATGGGAAGATTAGGGTTTGCATTGATTTTAGAAACCTAAACATTGCAACCCCTAAGGATGAATACCCAATGCCCGTAGTAGACATGCTGGTGGATAGTTCTGCAGGCCATAAAATCATGTATATTATGGATGGACATTCAGGATATAATCAAATTTGTATAGCTGAAGAAGATGTTCATAAAACCGCATTTAGGGCCCCTGGCAACCTTGGGACCTTCGAATGGGTCAAAATGCCTTTTGGGCTAAAAAATGCTGGTGCTACTTATCAAAGAGCTATGAACACTATTTTCCATGAAATAGTTGGGGGTTTTCTGGAATGCTATATAGATGACATTATTGTCAAATCAAAATCTATTGATGATCATGTAGAACATTTGAAAATAGCTTTTTCAAAAATGAAGCATTATCAACTGAAGTTGAATCCTGCTAAATGTGCTTTTGGAGTAACAGCAGGTAACTTTTTAGGATATCTAGTCCACAGTAAAGGTATTCAAGTTGATAGCAATAAAGCTAAAGCTATTATTGAGGCAAAACTTCCTTCGAATAAAAGATATGCAAAGAATTCCTTGTCAGATACTGGGTCTTCGAATTTTGCTTCAGAACAGAAAAAGTTCCCATACGATGCATACGAACCAGAGGTTTTCATGTCCTTCAATGGCGGAACTTCGATGGATTTGGAAATATCAAACATTGGACCAAATGGAGGAAGTCCAGTCAGAAATGACACATCTAAAACTGTGGGTCCCATCATCCCACAATTGAAACGAAAATAATTGAATGATGAATCCCAAAAAAGCTAGGGCAGCATGTATGAGAGCAGGATTTTGTTGAATACCATATTGAAGTAATGTGATGATATGCCAAAGCCCAGTTTGCTCCAACTCCGTTTTCTTATACTTCAACATATGTTCAGTCCACTTACCCCAGTCTTTATCTTGAATAGACCAGCATACAAAATTCCTAGTAGGCCATTCTACAAAGTCTAGTGCCTGATCTTTGATGAGTTGACTCTCTTCTAAAATTGGGTAATATAATGTAAGTTTGAGAGGAAGATCGAAGAATGCAGGGCCTAGAACATGAGTATCAACCTTATTAGGGTTCACGATAAAGGTTTGATCGTGTAAGGATTCATCTGTAGGGTTCGATTTGGCGTCACGAACTAGTTTTCTCAGGGCAGAGGAAGAAACGCCGATTGGGTTTGAAGTTTCAGCGGCCATGGTTGCAGAAGTACAAGAGAGAAAGAGAAAGGGCAAAGTGTTTTGAAAGTTTTGAGCGCACAGTGAAAATTCTAAGCCCTAGATTTATACATTGCGGTCAAACAGTGCGTTGTTTCGGGTCAGATGTTTACTAACGATGATTAGGCTTGAATCATTATTGAGCCCAAGTGTGAATTTGGACCTTGAAATGGTATATTGTTTCAATTAGTTTGGAGTCATCATGTTTCTAAACCATTTTATTGGATTAGTACTATAAAAATATATTTTGTCATGATTTATAAATCATAAGTTCGAACTGGTTTAAAAACATCTTTAAGTGCTTCGAAAAGCACTAAGAGATATAAAATTAAACCATAAAAGGAACTAAGTTGTCGAAAACATTTTGGGTGTTGAAGATTTCAGCCATGATTTGGTTAAGAAATTCGAAGCGGCAAAAGGCACATTAACACTTACTCAAAACCCTTGAACAACGATGTTAATGTGGGGGGTATGTTTACATATAAAATTAACAAATCCAATAGTTGATTGACACGTAATCAAAAATGCCAAACGTTGGCAATTACTTGTCAATAGAGATACACTGGATTATTGAAGTAGAATTGAGTTAATACGATGTCGTGTTTTTCCTCAAATTCAAAATAGCAGTTATTGGCAGTTACAAGTCAAAGACAAAATAGAAACTGACTTCGAAGCCACGATATTAACTGCTAGACATCTAAACTCCACGTGTAAATCTATAAAATGGAATAATTGACAGTTAGAATACGTGGAGTACTTATTGGAAAGCAGTGATCTCCTTAATGTGTAATCATTTGAGTTAGTTGAGCAGTTATGCAGATTTCAAATCAAAGCTTCAGGAGGAAGGATCCGAATAATTCAAATTCAGACGTGGAGGAAGAAAGAAACTGCCAACTCAAAAAGCAGAAGTTAGAGTTCGAAGCAAGCCAAGTTCAAATTCATTGAGCGGGAAGTTCAAACTACAAGCAGCACCTATAAATAGAAGAAATTAAAGAGTGAAAAAGCCCCCGAACAAATCTTCAACAAACAGCTATCAAAAAATGATGCTTGGTTTGTTCATTGGCAAGTAGTTTTAGGATTTCGAACTCAGTTCGAAGTAGATTAGGAAGTAGTTAGGATTATTCTCGATTGTTTTCATAACAATCACCCATTCTCGGTTGTTCTTGTAACAATCACCAGTTCGAAGTTCTATTACATTTGTATTTGAAGTTGAAGACAATTTCGAAGTAAGTTTATCTTTGGTTTATCAATCGAAGTACCTTGTTTCTTTATTGTTTCTTTAATTTCCTGAGTTATTGGTTTGCATTTCTTCACTTATAAAGAAAAATCCTCTTAATTGAGGTAATTGAACCAATAAAACACAATCGCCTGATTAGACTTAGTTTTTCCAAAGTTAACCTGAGGGAGGAGATTGAAACTCTCTCTGGCACGCTCGCACACGATTATTTTATCACAAAGAAGTAAAAGAACCAGTAAACACCCGGACATCGATATAGGCATGAACGAAACATGTTTTGTCTTGAAAACATTTTAAAGGCTATTGTTATTTTTCAAAAAAAAAACTTCCAAATATTGACACTGTGTAGTTCACTATGCAAAGCCAGTTTGCGTCAGTAAGGTGCAAAGGATTTGAGTCGAGCATAGTCGAGCTTTGTAGAGCTCGAGCTTGGCTCGGTTAATGTGTCGTCGTAATGCCTTCCGGCTTGATTTGTTCAGATAACGAACAAACTGGAACGAATTTTCAACGACCCAAATAGGAGTCGAGCTCAAGTAGTCTTTGTTTTGCTTCACAACCGCGTGTATAAGTAACTAACGACGTTACAAAATAGGACTTTGGTTGAATTAGGAGGATGGTAGTTATTTAGCTAATTACACATTACCATTACCCTTGGTCGGATAAAGCATAAACTAAAATAAAAGCTTACTTTACATGAAAAACTCTAACAAATTCCATCTAACCCATTTAGCAAGTTGGGCTTAAATAACTTTTTCGTTTAACTGCTCTACTTGAATATGACAGAAGAAGACATGTTGTCCTATATAAAAGTCTTGCTCTTGGAAACGACTTCGGTCACTTTGATTCCTTATGCCATACGGATGCGTAACAAATAATTCATGGTGAATGACCATTGATGCACAAATCAAGAAAATTGAGAAGGATGGTCTTTTTAGTCTCCCCAAATGACAAAAATAGTGAAAATTGGATTCAATCAGGCAGCCGTGAACAACCGGACTCAACCCGAGTCAATAAATGAATTATTGAATTAGGTTTTTGAAAGTTGACCTGGGTCTTTATTGAGTGGGGCTACTATATGATGCAATATAGGCCCTACTCTAGGCCTAAAGAATTTATTGAAGCCGTTCATTTTGATTGGTTTGTCATGCGAGTGTATAAAGTCACACTGCCCGGACATCAATATAGGCATGAACGAAACATGTTTTGTCTTGAAAACATTTTAAAGGCTATTGTTATTTTTCAAAAAAAAAACTTCCAAATATTGACACTGTGTAGTTCACTATGCAAAGCCAGTTTGCGTCAGTAAGGTGCAAAGGATTTGAGTTGAGCTGAGCCGAGCTTTGTAGAGCTCGAGCTTGGCTCGGTTATAAACGAGTCAAGCTCGATCTTAAGGAGCTAAGCCTTGTTCATTCACTAAACATGCTTCTATAAACGAACTGATCGAGCTGAGCCAAGAGCTGCAGGCAAGCGAGCAGCTCAATTCATTTGCAACTCTATTTGGTTGTATGTATGTGCTACCAAGGCGTTAATTAGTGACCACAACAAAGCGTCCAATTTTTCTTGAAGTGTACGTTGAATTGTAGACTTTGGTCAATTATGAATTAGTAATTTTAAAGTGATTTCGAGTTGGATACTTTTAACATGATTTCAAAATATACATGTCTCTTTTCTCTGTCTCTTACTTTTACGCTAGACGGCTATAGTGTTTTACAATTGATCGAAGAATTTTAAGCAAAAATTTGAGAGACTTTGAATTTCTATGAGGAATAACATGATAACTAATTCTATTATCAAAATGAAATAGAGTAGTATCGCAAGAGCAATTGACAATATGATATATAAATTTTTTTATGTATATAATTATATATACGTACATAAGAACTAAAAAGTGAGACCTGCAAAATTTGAAAGTTTGAAATGGCCTAAGACTTGAGTCGCCCTTTTCGTGGTTCAAAGATTATTAATTCTAGAATTTTAGAAGTTAGTGGATGATGTGTAATAGTGATGTATGGTTACTTACAGTATACATCAAAAAATATTTATATATTTTCAAAATTACTTTCGGAATCTGATTTTCAAAATTACTTTCGAAAGTCTTGCAAATAGATCTAGATGTCAGATTTGAAAGTAAAAGGAGTGTAATATCCCCATTGAGGTAGACTGGAAGGTCACAACTTTCAGGAATTAGAATAGCAATGAGTTATAAAATGAGTAAATAAGAAAGAATTAAGAAATAAGATAAAAGTTTCCTTGACATCAAATACTACAGAGGTGACAATACTGAGGTAGGCTTTGGTACTTCATTTAAGTACTTCGATTAGCTCTTTGCCTAAGTCATCCGCTATTGTAATCGATAATGTAGTTTTTAGTATTAGCTAGAGTTCCAGAAAATGTATTTCTTCGTCTTGGTTATATTCCACAAATAGATTCGATCTTGACTTGTTTACGAATAGAGTCGGTCTAACCCATTTAGCAAGTTGAGCTTGAATAACTTGTTCATTTGAATGCTCTACTTGAAGATAACTGAAGAAGACATGTTGGTCCTGTATTTGGAGAAAAGTCTTGCTCTTGGAAACGTCTTTGGTCACTTTGATTCCTTATGCCATACTGATACGTACCTAATAATTCACGGTGCATGACTATTGAGAAGGATGGTCTTTCTAGTCTCCCCATAAGACAAAAGTTGTGTTAATTGGATTCAATCAGCCTGCCGTGAACGACTGGACTCAACCCAAGTCAATAAATGAATTATTGAATTAGGTTTTTGAGAGTCGACCTGGGTCTTTGCTGAGTGGGGACACTACTATGATGCACAAATAGGCCCTACTCTAGGCCTAAAGAATTTATTGAAGCTGTTCATTTTGACTGGTTTTTCGTGCGAATATACAAAGTCAGACTGGTTGGGCATCGATATAGGCGTAAGCGTAACATGTTTTTGTCTTGAAATTATTTTAAAGGCTATTATGATTTTCAAACAAAACTGCCGAATAATAAAATTTCGTTGATGTCTCTACCCTATGTGTGATCAGTATTGATTGTTTGGACCACTTTTACGAATTTTAGATTGGCTTATTTGTGCCTCATGACAAAGGCCTGCGACGTCCTAATCACAGCAGGACTTCCAGTCCGAAGCTTATTTTGAACACAGAATAATCTTTAGAAGGAAAAGTTTAGAAAATTAATGTGCTGTCGTAATGCCTTCCGGCTTGATTTGTTCAGATAACGAACAAACTGGAACGAATTTTCAACGACCCAAATAGGAGTCGAGCTCAAGTAGTCTTTGTTTTGCTTCACAACCGCGTGTATAAGTAACTAACGACGTTACAAAACAGGACTTTGGTTGAATTAGGAAGATGGTAGTTATTTAGCTAATTACACATTACCATTACCCTTGCTCGGATAAAGCATAAACTAAAATAAAAGCTTACTTTACATGAAAAACTCTAACAAATTCCATCTAACCCATTTAGCAAGTTGAGCTTAAATAACTTTTTCGTTTAACTGCTCTACTTGAATATGACAGAAGAAGACATGTTGTCCTATATAAAAGTCTTGCTCTTGGAAACGACTTCGGTCACTTTGATTCCTTATGCCATACGGATGCGTAACAAATAATTCATGGTGAATGACCATTGATGCACAAATCAAGAAAATTGAGAAAGATGGTCTTTTTAGTCTCCCCAAATGACAAAAGTAGTGAAAATTGGATTCAATCAGGCAGCCGTGAACAACCGGACTCAACCCGAGTCAATAAATGAATTATTGAATTAGGTTTTTGAAAGTTGACCTGGGTCTTTATTGAGTGGGGATACTACTATGATGCAATATAGGCCCTACTCTAGGCCTAAAGAATTTATTGAAGCCGTTCATTTTGATTGGTTTGTCATGCAAGTGTATAAAGTCACACTGCCCGGACATCGATATAGGCATGAACGAAACGTGTTTTGTCTTGAAAACATTTTAAAGGCTATTGTTATTTTTCAAAAAAAAAACTTCCAAATATTGACACTGTGTAGTTCACTATGCAAAGCCAGTTTGCATCAGTAAGGTGCAAAGGATTTGAGTCGAGCTGAGCCGAGCTTTGTAGAGCTCGAGCTTGGCTCGGTTATAAACGAGTCAAGCTCGATCTTATGGAGCTAAGCCTTGTTCATTTACAAAACATGCTTCTATAAACGAACTGATCGAGCTGAGCCAAGAGCTGCAGCCAAGCGAGCAGCTCAATTCATTTTTTGCAACTCTATTTGGTTGTATGTATGTGCTACCAAGGCGTTAATTAGTGACCACAGCAAAGCGTCAAATTTTTCTTGAAGTGTACGTTGAAGACTCAGTGAAGGAGTTTGAATTGTAGACTTTGGTCAATTATGAATTAGTAATTTTAAAGTGATTTCTAGTTTGATACTTTTAACATGATTTCAAAATATACATGTCTCTTTTCTCTGTCTCTTACTTTTACGCTAGACGGCTATAGTGTTTTACAATTGATCGAAGAATTTTAAGCAAAAATTTGAGAGACTTTGAATTTCTATGAGGAATAACATGATAACTAATTCTATTATCAAAATGAAATAGAGTAGTATCGCAAGAGCAATTGACAATATGATATATAAATTTTTTTATGTATATAATTATATATACGTACATAAGAACTAAAAAGGGAGACCTGCAAAATTTGAAAGTTTGAAATGGCCTAAGACTTGAGTCGCCCTTTTCGTGGTCCAAAGATTATTCTAGAATTTT
>JADGMU010000065.1:80000-99174 GCA_016920895.1 Vaccinium myrtillus | reverse complement strand
AAATTAAAACAATGCAATGGACACAAACAAAAATGCTCAAGAATCATCCGATGTGTGTATGCGAGACCCACGAGTATCAAATGAATCCAGATAAATCTAGATATGTGAATAGGCTAAACAGGGTCATGATCGCACCGTATCAATCGTATGACCACCAGGGCCACCAATTTTCTTGGAGCTTCCAATAACAAGGCCATCGGAGCTTTTACTTTCAAATAAAATTGAATCGATAACGTCTCCATAACAAACAGTTATCTGCATCATAGGACCGTCAACTTTGAAATCCCAATATTCACCGTCTTTCCTCCCCACGGCCCTAAAGATATCCATCCTTCTTCACGGCTTATCTTGCCCTGCACATCCACACAATCTATCACAATCTTCTTTTTCAAAAAAAATACTCCTCCGTTCCAATTTAAATCTCCCTACAAAAGACCGGGATAGTTTGACATTTAAAAAAATACTTTCGAAATTACTTTTAATTTTTTTTTGCACCTTTCAAAAGATCTCAACGACTACTTTGAACGGTGTAAAAAATTTGAAAAAATTTATTTAGAAATACATTTTCTTTTAAAGTTAAAATGGCACGATTTTATGTATGAGACATTTAAAATGGGACGGAGGGAGGGAGTATTAAGCAACAAAATAAAAGTAGAGCGTGCAGATATCGAAATCACTGAATCAAATCGGAAAACCTTAGAAATCATAGACGAGAGTGGAGCTTTTACCTTCATGCTCAATGGATTTTCAGAAATCACAGAAACTGGTGGTTCAAGTTCAATGAATGAATCGACTGAGAGGAAACAGAAAGAAAATCGTGAATGGAGACTTCATGCTTTGAGTATCGAGGAGAGAGAGAGAGAAGGGTACAAAGTTTCTGATTACCAATCGCGGACGAGGTATTGGCCATCTTCCTTCGTGCTCAATCTTTGGCGTCGGAATTTCTGGAGAGAGAGAGAAAACGGTGTGTGTAGCTTCAGAGTTGGATGAGAATTTATGGTGAGACTAGAGAGAGAGAACACGATATCAGAATTCCGGTGCACATCTAGTGAAAGAGACGCTTCTGAATAAAGACTTCTTCGAATTTTGAATAGTGTGTTCAAAAATTACGAACTCTAACTCTATTAACTATATATATATATATATATATATATATATATAGGTTACACTTTTATCCGGACTTTTGATTTCGGACTTTTGATCCAAAAAAATTTTTGACGATTGCGAAAATTGGATCAAGCCCTTCCTGGTATTTTTTTTTTGAAGATTTTCCGCGATCCTCAAAACACCTTCAACACAATACTTTGAATATCGGCCGATACGTACGTATCGGCCGTTTCCGTACCGGTATTTGAAGGGGCCGAGACGGATACGGGCCGATATAGCGGTGGGAAGAAAAATCGCATAGTGTATCGCCCGTTTCGCGATACGTCTCGGTGTCTCGGCCGAGACAGTGTCCGATTCACCCGTATCGGCCGAGACGGTTGAACAGAAGACAGAGGTGACGCTATGACAGTCATTTTTTCAGATTTTCAGCCTTCTCCCACATTTTGTGGATCTGGTCTCGAGAAAAATCAATGACAAGTTAAAATAAACCCCCTCTTCTAGCTATACTATCAGATTCCTCTAACGTTTGGCAAGAAAGAGGCAGGGGAGAGAGGGGAAGAAACTGCAAAAAAATTGCATAGAGGGGCCGGAGATCTTACCGACTCGGTCGCCGTCCGCCGACCAACCCCATCACGGCATCAGTTCGTCTTCACCTTCTTCTTCACTGACTCACCGAGGTATCTTCTCAGTGTTCTAAGTTCTAACTCTCGAAATGTCTCTCTCTCTACTGTAGGTAGCACGAAAGTCTCCCTCTCTCTCTCTCATAGTCTAATGTATATGATATATATGACATGTGTAGTGTAGATTGTGGTGGCATGTGGTTGTGGTCTTGTGGACCACATGTAATTTATTTTTTTCTTGTGGACCACAATTAGAGTTTTGTCAAATTTATCAGATCAATCAGTCCAATTAATTGTAACAAAATATACTAGTTTATTTGTACACGCTATTACTCGTTTTTAGTACTTCGGTAAAGTTAAAAGAGGAAAAGACTTTTTTAATACTCCTCTCATTGCTTGTTTTCTAAAATGAGAAATCTAATAAGGCCTGGTTGGGGTAAATTGAAAAAATTTAAATAAGAACAAAACCAAAAAAATCAAAAATCATTTTTTCAATTTACCCAAATCAGGCCTAAATATGGAATTTCTATATTTTATCCCATATGTGTTTATAAGAAATTAACTATTGTAGTTGATTTTCTGGACATCACCCATTTTTGGGTGAGCATCACATTGAACTTCCACCTAAAAATCGTTAATGCCAAGAAAGAAAGAAAAAGGACATCACCCAATAAAGCTCACAAACAACAAAACCCATGTTATATATATAGCGTTGGCTCACAAAGAAAAAGAAGAATTACGGAGCAAACAGCAAAACCCATGCTCACAAAGAAAAAGTACGTACGGAGAGGTCAGTCGGCTCAGAGGTGTCTAGCAAAACCTCTCTCAAAACACTGCCTAATTTACTTCCTTGGAGGGTCAATCAAGCTACACTCTACAATTAAAAAAATTGCCAGTCCCATCATCTCCCAACGTTCGAAAATAAAGAAAGACTCCACATTTACCTAAAAATTCTCACTTGTGGAACCATTCAGTACTCAACACTATCATCACAATCAATGAAAGTCCAACGTTGACAGTACTCCATCCGTCCCCACTTATTTGCCCCTTTTGAGAGTTTATGTAATTTTTTAATTGATTATATCTCGTAATTTGTGTTAATTTACGTGATTTCGAGAACATTGTCCTACAAAATTTATTAAAATCTATCAAACAATATCTATATTGAATATAAAATTCATTACCAATTTAAAAGTTACACCGTTACTTTATAGCATTTCATATGTCAATCTAAAAGTGGTTTTAAATTGATATTTTTTTGCTCATTGATCATAGGTTAATTATCAAAATTAAATGTCCCACGGAAGTAGTCATGAAGCAGGGGTACTAATGTTGATCCTGATGCTCCTAGTGATGATATCGGGTGGAAGTTTGGAGTTATGGTGGAGAAGAACAATAGAAGCAGAGTAAAATGCAAATTGTGTGATAAAGTAATGAGTGGTGGTATAACTAGGTTGAAGGAACACTTGGCACACAAAAAAGGACAAGTTGCCTCATGTGATCGGGTTACAGGTGAAGTTAGGATCCTAATGATGCAACATTTGCAAGGAAATAATGCTAAACAATTTGATAAAAGGAAACGGAAGGAAGAATTAAAAGAACAAATTAGAGCCACACAATGTGACGAGGAAGATGAGTATGATGCATTTAATATGCATAGTGATGACTCGGATCCAGAAATGTCCATGGCACGACAAGAGAGCTTGAGATTTCAAAATGAATATGAGGAAAGAGAAAGACTCAAGTATCAAACAGGGGGTCGATATCACGTAGGAGGAAGTAGTGGGGCCAGTGGTGGTAGGGTTGAACTTGGGCCTCCTCCTGGTTTTGAGCGACGCAGTTGTAGTCTTCGTGAGACTAGCACCAACCGCACGGTCCGCACCACAGATAAATGGACCAATCTATCTTCACCAGCAGCTCGATTGGCTGAAATGGAAGTTGATCTTGAACGAAGTAAAGGGAAGAAACAAGCAAAGCTGTCGAGCAGATTGCTTAGGACAGCAAAGAAAAAATTAGGAAGAGCAGTTAGCCAATTTGTGATATATACTCGACTTCCGATAAATACAGTAAATTCTCCTTGGCTTGAACCAATGTTGGATGTTGCTCGAGAAGTTGGGAAAGGAACAAAGCTTCCTAGTTCTTACGAGGTGAGGCTCTAATTTAACATTTAGCATGAATAACATTGTGTTTTATTTTTTTGAGCATGAATAACATTGCGTTCTTTTTTTTTTTTTAATTGTTCACAGGTGTCTGAAGTGTATTTGCCTCAAGAGATGGAGGGCTTACAGAAATGGATAGAAAGTATGAAGCCTAGTTGGGAACAGAGAGGCGTTAGCCTTATGTGTGATGGATGGACGGGACCAGAAGGAATCATATTGTTAATTTTCTAGTGTACAATAATCGTGGAACAATTTATCGAAGTCCATTGATGCAACAAATGTCTTTGAAAGCGAAATGATTACAACTTCGGTCTCATGGATAAGGCAAAGGATGAAATTGGAGTGGAACATGTTGTTCAAATTGTAACCCTGACAATGAAGGCTGCTATGAAGGCGGCTGTTGGTAAGAAGCTCATGGAAAAGAGGCCACATTTGTATTGGACTGCAGCCGCTCATTGCATTGATTTAATCTTGGAGGACATCGGAAAGAAAAAGAGTGTAGGATCGGTGTTGGAAAATGCAAAGAAAATCACGCGCTTCATTTACGATTATGATTGGGTTGTTGATTACATGAAAAGATACACGAAGGAAGAGAGTTGTTACGTCCCGTCATCACACGCTTTGCCACAAATTTTATTACTTTGGAGAGCTTGGTTAGACACAAACCTGGTTTGAAGGAAATGTTCAATTCTACGGAGTGGAAAAATACACGATATGCAAAAATGGATGGGGCAAAGGAAGCTAAGAATGTCATAGAATCGAAAGACTTTTGGGCAAAAGCGGCGAGACATTTTAAAAGTACAGAACCACTTGTGAAAGTACTTAGGCTTGTGGATGGGGATCTAAAACCCACGATGGGTTTTATTTATGAAGCCATGGATAGGGCAAAGATGGCCATAAAAAATGATTGTCGTTATTATACTGAGTATTGGAGAATTATTGACCATCGATGGGCCTTTCAGTTACACACAGACTTGCATGCAGCAGGTAAACAATTTTATACTAACAATTAATTTAAAACACTAGTCCCTAAATGTTCATTTATTATATTTTAATTGTCTAACTCTCTTTGGAATATTTAAATAAATGTACAGGTTATTTCCTAAATCCCATATTTCAATATGGTGGTCATTTGTCTACTCACAGTGAGGTGATGGATGGAGTTAGAAATGTGATCATGAAATTATTGCCAGATGTGGAAGAGCAAGTGGCAGCCATCAACCAAGTAAGTAGTTATTTCATAGTTTTCAAGAAATATATATGACTCCTGGATGTAGATTTGGTGATAAATATATGTTTTGAAGTGCAGATTTCTATATTTGAACAAAAAGAAGATTCTTTTGGCACACAAGTGGCTCAAAGAGCATACCACTCTACTAATCCTGGTAAATACTTTTTTGACCACTCTTTAGCAAAAAAAATATTACAGTGACTACTTGTAGTAAAAAGAAAATATAATCCTAAATTTATAATTTTTGATTTTTTTGTAGCTGAATGGTGGTACAACTATGGCGCATCTGCTCCCGAGCTAAAAAAAGTAGCCATGAAGGTATTGAGTCAAACCACGTCTTCTTCAAATTGTGAGCGTAATTGGAGTACTTTTAGCCTGATACACACAAAGTCAAGGAATCGATTGAAGTATCAAAAACTAAACAAGCTTGTCTTTGTATACTACAATATGAGGCTAAAGATTAGGCATGCAACTAGAAGAAGTGCAGAGGAGAGAGATGATCATTTTAATCCCATCAATCTCGATTACATCTTTGATGAAGATGATCCTTTATCTCCATGGTTGCAATAGAGAGAGCATGCAAGACTAGATGATGAAGACAATTCAGAATGGTTGGATGCGAGTGATGACGAGCAGAATCCCGTAGATCTATCTGGAAACAGCTCGAGTGGAGGTCGTGGGTTGAGTCCCAGTCAGTAGTGGGAGTGGTGGGCAAAATGAGATCGAAGCATGCGGATGGTAATAGAGCGAGTCACACAACTTATCACGACGAGGACGATGGCATTAGGGGTTCTACACAGCAACAACAGCGACACTCGGTATCCGGTGATGATGTGGGATCACTTAGAACCAATAGACGTTCACGTCCTCTTGGTGACTTTTACAGTGATCATAATCTAGGAGACCAATTTGGACAGCTTGGAGTTGGGCAAGATCAATGTCAACCACATAATTTGCACTGGCAACCACCTCCATATCCTAATTATCCCCCTCCAGAGCAGCAACCTTTTTTAAATCAACCAATACCACCATACATGGGGATGGGATATCCATATCAATCTCACCATTATCCATATTCTGAGAGCTCTTCTTATGGTAGTAACACTACGTTTGGTCTACCAGGAAATAATGATTATTCTCAACAAGAATCAAATAGTAGTGGCACCACCAACAAGTTTGATCATTGTAATTTCATCAGCAACTACTATGGATCTCTCTTTGAAGGTCAACACAGCCATGGTGATCATCATAACAATCAAGAAAATGTAGATCCTCCGGCTACTCCGCGCAAATCATTTTGGTATTGAGTTGTACTAGCATATTATGTATGACTAAGACTAGGAGCTAGGCTATTGAGCTTGAAACTTGTATGGCTTGTAATTGCGTGTTGTAAAAACTCTATGATGTGCTTATTTTCGTAATATAACCTTATCGTGGTGGTTTTTTTTTTTTTTTTTTTTTTGTAATTTAGCTTGAAATTAAAAAGGATAAACAGATATACAACCTCTGAGGGATACCCTGTGGAGGACAAAATAAAAAAAATTGCGTAGTCCACACAACCCTTCGGTGTGGGAAATAGGACGACCTTGCACAACCCGCAAGGATAAGAATAAGTATAGCAACAGTCTCTGCAGAAGAGCACTCTGTCCGATTAGGGGCCCACTGCCCTATGTTAAAAACTCACTTTACGTAAAGTTCTTGGAGCATTGGGACCATGGTAAAAAAGTCCCACTTGAAATACATATAGGGTTTTGCTAGTTACCACCCTTAGGGTGGTCTTGGCATAGATTAAAAACAATTTATTCCTTTCTTCTGCCAGCAGGTACGGCTCATGACTAGCAAACCACTTTACGAAAACTAAAAATAAAGAATGAACAGTGCAACATAGTGATTCGTCTTCATCATTGTGTGCACCTTTTTTCTTTGTGTCAGATTTTTATGAACCGGCAAACCGTGAATAATCCGGACACGGATTCAAAAAAATAATAAATCGTGGTCATGATCCCACCGATTTGATTTTGATTTTGAAACCAATATAAATATTTTTATTATATATAATTTTTAAAAAATATATCTGTATGTTGACCACCCTTAGGGTGTTTTCTAGGTTTTTCCATTAACAATATCTTTCAACATATAATACCACGAAAGTTTCTTGAGATCACAAGTGCACTTATTTGGATCATCTTGCACTACGTGATCCCCGAATCCATCGGACCGAGCCACTGACTCTTTGCCTTTATTATTGCTTTGCTTAAAGTAAGTTGTTAAAAAAAAATAGTGATACAGCCAAACACTCAACCACACACTCTCACATGTGTGGTGGGTCCCACTAAGGCAATTTTTGAAAAAAAAAGTGGTGGGACCCACTAAGGCAATTTTTTTAATAAAATGACTTTTTATGGTTTTTGGGTTCTTCATGGTACTGTAATCGGATTTTCGTGGGCACAAAAATAACCCAACAGTTCACACAAATTTAGGTTATTTTTATTTTTAGTGAATTGTTTTTAAAATTTTATCATAGTTTTTTTTTTGAACGGGGAAAATGTAACTTATATTGATTAGAAATCAAGTACAAGTTACACTGCCCATAGTCCTAAAGGGAGAAGAAATTACAACAAAAAAAACAAAGAAAAAATAACAAAAACAAAACAAAACAAAAAAGGACGCACAACTCGATGGTGGGGCCCTCTTGAAAATGTGATCGTCCGATTGATAACAGCTACATTTAGGGGTAATGATGATGGAGACAAAGGTCAAGTCGTGTGGGTCTCCATCCATAGCCCTACTTCACAACTCTTCAGTAATTGAATTGTCAAATCAAGTATTTCACGGGAATACAAAATCGGCTGTGAAAGGATAGCGCGTGGAACAATATTTAAGGGCGTGTGAAACACTGCTGACCATCCTAAGGGTGATCACTAGATTTTGCCATATATAAAATATCACCCACCGAATACGCTGCTAGTAAAGGACCGATTGGACCATTGTTGATTTGAATATTCAGCCAAAAGGCAGTGGTACTTTTGCGTGTAAGTCCAAGGAAGAATTTAGGCATAGTTTTTTTCAGAAGATTTTAGTAATTGATTCTTAAAAATTAATCATAATTTTAATAAATGGGTTAAATCAATAGATGTTAAAATTACGGTATTTCAAATAAAAATTTAAATATTTTCGTGTATCATTTTTGAATTTTTCACACCAATTAAAGTCTGAGTACGATAGTACTTTAATTTGTTTTACCAGTAGACGGTAGTACTTTAATATTTTCGTGTATCATAGCAGTCAGTCTGTCACCGCTTGAGCCCAAAATTTGTTTTACCAGATAGGCTACAGCTACTGCCTCACGCCCACTTGCAATGAGAGTGCATCGTGGTGGTAGTTTGTTTCAATTATACTCCCACCGTCCCAATTTTATGGTCTTTTGGGGATCCGAATTTAATAAGGAACATAATTATTAGGATTGTTCGGCGGATCATCCGATCCGCCATCCGATTAATCCGAACCGATCCGAACCATCCGTTGATCCATCCGCTGAATGTTCGGTTCGGTTCCGATCGAAATTTCTTATCTCGGCGGTTCGGATCCGGATCGGATCCGCCGATCCGCTCAATCCGCTCAATAATCCTTCTTTAATCATCAAATCCGCCCGATCCGACACGATCCGATCCGATCCGTAATTCCGTGAATGTTCGGTTGATTCCGCATCTTAAAACCATAATCCGCTGAAATGGATCGGATCGGATCCGTATCCGATCCGTCCGGATCCGATCCGTGAACACCCCTAATAATTATTACATGTTTGGTCACTTGAAATTCCAATTTTGCCCTTCAATTTTTTAAAGTGTAAATCTGCTAATCAATACCCCTTTTTTAAAATTTGGACTGATTGGTACTGGGATTACTCCTATCTAGGCGCCAAAATTGGAGCTTGCATCAGTATTCCTTTTAAAACTTTGAAGACACTGGGATTCTCACCCATTTAGGCGCCAAAATAGGAGCCAAAATAAGAGCAAACAGTAACCCCAAAAATTCAGGCGCCATCTCGCAAAAGAAAAAAAAATTCATTCAAAATTTAAATTTCCCTCATTAAGCTAAGATAAGTTAAAATATGACTAATTAAGCTAATGAGAGACAAAAAGAGTGTACAATCAAGTTTTCTACATATTGCTAATGATTTTAAAAATTCACTACGAGAGAAAGATTCCCACGACGTATCGTCGATACGCCCGATACTGATACACCGATACCGCGACCGATACCGAGATTTAAAACTATGGCATCGGATTTTTCAAAAAAAAATTGCAACACCAAAAAAACCAATTTTTCTTATTTCCGGGAGGTGTGGATGTGAAGTTTTCCGTGTATATATATATATATATATATAGGGTAAGCTTCTCCTCCGGACTCTGGGAGTCTTGACCTCCGTGATCCAAGCATTTTTGACGATCCGATCCAATGTGTGTTCAAAAGGTGTTTTCAAGGGTCCACGAGGAAATCTTCAAAACAAAATATGGGAAGGGCTTGATCCAAGCGTTTTTTCTATATACTGATTTTGCGAAAAAACCGCTTGATCAAGCCCTTCCCGGTATTTTTTTTTTTTTGAAGATTTCTTTCGTAAACCCTTAAAAACACATTCTGAACACATTGGACAGATCGATGTTTCCAAAATAATTGGCAACACAAAAAAATACTCCATGAACTTCAATCCGGAGGTCCTGATAAGAAGCTTTGGGTTATAATATATAATATATATATATGCACACAAAAATTTATATATCGATGTGAATAATGGGAACAAATAATACGAAAATGCATAAGATGTCACAATTGCATTTTCTAGATGAATTCAATATTGTAGACCAAACAAAAATTAAATGGGAACATAACATTAGTTTTTTATTGTCGGGAATTGCAAATAATAGGTTTACACTAATTTTTTTTTTTTTTTTTGCCCATGCTCTTATCTTGTAGATATAGCGTTTATTGTTGTACAGAGAAAATCAAAGCACGAAATCGATACCAATAGACAATTTTTTCTCTATCTATTTTTAAAAAAGTTATAATTAGGAGTGTTTTTTTTTTTTAGCTAATATATTAGGTCTTCGATTATGAAGTTCATGGATTAATGGATCGTCATAGTAAAAGATTAAGTGCTCAAACAAACCCGAGATAATTAGATTATTACCTGTATTAGAAAATACAAAACAGTTTAGGTTGTTCAATTGACCATCTATGAGAACCTATTGAGTCGCCTATGGCTTTTAAATGGGTTGTTTACATTGGAATATTGGTTTGTGGATTGATTTTTTGGGGCTAGTTGTTCAAACATTTTGGGTTAGATGTTCAAATATTTATGCATAGAATGTTCAAATATTTTTAGGTTGAGTGTTCAAGAAAGGGATAAGCTAAAATAAAATCTGAAATATACATGTATTCTAAACCAAAAAAAAAAAAATTAGGGTGTTCAAGTGACCACCCTATTTCCTTAGTAGAGTCACCTATGTTTCGTGAGCGAACAAGTGGTTTCCCACTTATAGTTTATTTGATGAAAGTGATTGTTAAAAGACTTCAGTATTAATCAAGGTATGCAAGAAGTTTTAGAGAGAGAGAGAGAGGAGAGTGCTGCAGGAGAAGCCTCTACGTAGGGTTTCCTAGCGGCCGCCGTACTCCCCCTCCCCGCCGCCCCTTTCCACCTTCTTCCTTCTTCTCCTCTCGTCCTCTCCTCACCTTAATTTACTGCTTTCTCCACTTGGTTTCCGGCTACTCCTCATGGCGATCGACCTCCTCTCCTCTTCCTATGGGCGGCTGAAACCCAATTTTTGGGCAAAGGGGGGGAGCCGGATTTGGGGATTCCAGATTCTAGACTCCCGACATCGGCGGCGGCAACAGTGTGACAACTCCAACGAAGGCTCCGACGATTTTCTTGTATTTTCTCTTTTCTTTTTCTTTTTTTTTCTTTTCTTTTTTTTTTTTCTTTTTTTTAGGTTTCTTTGTAGGTCGTTGTAATTGGGTTTTGATTTAATGTATTCTTCTTTCTCTTTACCAAAAAATCCAGGCATGCACAAAATTAATCCGCCCACTAAATTACCTTTCACCGGGAAAAAATTGACCCAGACACCAAATTCTGAAATACCGGAGCCCAAACCACGACTTTCATATTGCACGACATGGTTGCAAATCTTGAGCCTATAGGCATGAGTTTTATTACTTGTGGATTGTGGAGTCTGTGGACATCCATCGATCTGCCTATTTGCTAAGTCCAACAGCTTTCTGCCTATTTATGTCCAACAGCTAAGTTTCTTTTCACTGACTTTATGTCCCTTTCTATGTACTTTTATTCAACTTCGTTAAAATTAAGCAGCTATAGTTCTACTTTATTACTAACCCATGGCAGTTGAAAAAGAAAAAAAAATAGCAGTAAGCACCAATGAAAAGTCTTCGTTAATGTTATTGGCATTTTTCGGATTCCGACAAACCATTAGAGTCTGTATTTTGTTCTTTTTCATTTGGGTTTGGGAGGTCTTTTAGTATATTGAGTCTAAATGTTCCGCTCAAGGGGATCAAAAATTATTGAAAAGTCATTGCCATGAAGTATGCTTGGATTTCGTTAACAAGAGGTATATGCATTTCATTCGTATTTCATGTTCAAGTTTTTCCATGCATCATATTAATTTGATTATAGGTCTCATTGGAAAATATTGTTTTATATGGCATTGGAATTCTTTGTTTGCATTTAGGTTTGATAGAGAATTTTTTTCTAAGGTTTGTACCTCTTTTAAATGAGTTACAGAGCTTAGCGCTTGATGTGCGCCCTTGTTGGAACCAACGTACCCTTTTTTTGTCTTTTCAATCCCTCTGATATTTTTCTCTTCTTCGACTCAAATACAGAGACTCAAGGCCCCACAATTCAGGGAAAAAAATCATGTTGTATACTTTTTTCTAACGTAGTAATTTTGTTATCAGTGGTTTATTTATTTTGATTGGGATAACATTCTTTATACTGGCGGTGTAAATCAAATTTTCCTCCAAATCTATTACATTGTGCCATGTGTCCAAACAGTAGTCCCAAAAGATAGAACATGTACACATGGCACAGTGCAATCGATTTGGAGAAAACTTTAATTTACACTGGAGTAAAAAATGTTTTCTCATTTTGACTTGGCCACTTTTGAATTCAAATCTTGATTCTGTCATCTCTAGACTTGTTATGTACGGGGTAAAAGATTAAAGAGAAGCCTTGCATTATCATTGTATCCCAAGCTATGAAGCATACATATATACTTCTTTTTGGAAAATGATATGGGTACACTATTTGTGCACCCCAAAATGCACACCACCCTAATGTGGCAAATAAGGAGAAGCTCTTCTCTTTATTTGTCACGTCAAGGAGCTTCTCCTTATTTCCTACATCAGGATGATGTGCATTTAGAGTGCATAAATGGTGTACTCATACCATTGTCCCCCTGTTGAAGCACTCTTGAACCACTACAAGAAATTAGGTCTTTGGAGACGAATGAAATCGTCATGAAATGCATGGTTTTTGTCTCTGACGAAAAATAGTTTTGCCACCTATAGGTTGTCTCCGAAAGTCACTTGGTGACGAAATTATTGTTTCGTCACCTATACTAAATTTTGGTGACAAAATTTTTCATCACCAATTTTCAAATTATTTGTCACCCACTCACTAGTTTCGTCACTAACCGTGACTAGAAATTGATGAAGGAACTACTTAGGTGACAAAAATTTTCGTCACTAACCGTAACTGAAATTGATGAAGGTGACAAAAATTTTCATCACTAACCGTGACAGAAATTGATGAAGGAAACTACTGACGTGGCGCACGTGTGGCACCTACGTGTCACCCGCGTGGCGCTGGCGTGGTAGCTGAAAATTAAGAATTTTGCTCCCCCTGGGAATCGAATCGGAGACCTCGCTTGTGCGCGCATGCGCGCGAACTAGCTGAGCTAGGCCACCACTTTTGCCGTTTAGGCACCTTTTTAATATTTATACTATAAAAACCGGATTATTCTTATACAAACCTCTACTAATATCATTTCTTTTATAAATTTTATACTTATACAAACACCTACTAATATCACTACTTTAATAATTTTTTAATTTTTTAACACAAAAATTTTCTTTTTTAAAAATAGCCTTTTAATAAATTTTTTAATCGAGTTTATACTTTACAAATAAATTTTTTTTTATTCCGATTGTTTTACACTCCCATTTGAACACCCATTATACAAACACCAACTAATATATTTTTAAATATATATTTTTTCTTTTGAAAGAAAAAAATTTCTTTTTTTAACAAACGCCTTTTAATAATTTTTTAAATCCAGTTTATACTATAAAAATAAGTTTTTTTTTATTCCCATTGTTTTATGCTCCCCATTTGAACACACATTATACAAACACCTACTAATATCACTACTTTAATAATTTTTTTTATTTTTTAACACAAAAAATTTTCTTTTTTAACAAAAGCCTTTTAATAAATTTTTTAATCAAGTTTATACTTTACAAATAATTTTTTTTTTTTTATTCCGATTGTTTTACACTCCCCATTTGAACACCCATTATACAAACACCAACTAATATATTTTTAAATATATATTTTTTTCTTTTTGAAAGAAAAAGTTTTCTTTTTAACAAACGCCTTTTAATAATTTTTTTAAATCCAGTTTATACTATTGTTTTAAATATATATTCCCATTGTTTTATGCTCCCCATTTGAACACCCATTATACAAACATCTACTAATATCATATTTTTAATAAATTTTCTTTTTAACATAATCCTTTTTATAAATTTTCCTTTTTAATCTTGTTTATACTATACAAATCAGTTTTTTTAATTTGGTTTAATAGTTTGTTATAAATTACATTTAACATATATATTTTAAATGTAATTACAAACTTCATATTTGCAAGCGTCAATTTAAACCGTTGGCATTTCACATCTCGTCATTGTCACCAAAATCGAAGTTCGTCGGGTCATTTTTTTAGATTGCAAGACTCGACCCCACACTTGAGTCATTTTTTTCAATCAAAACCATCTATCTTTTACATATTAAAGAGTACATAATTAATTTCATACAAAAATAAAGTTAATCAGCTATCGCTGCACAATTTTTTTTTTGATCGGAAAGAAGAATTTTATTAAAAACGGGGAGCTATCGCTACACAATTGATCGACAAAAAAAAAAATATTTTTGTTAATGAAATTGTGTCTCGATAATTAAGAAGCTTTCTAAACCCGATCTTGGCAAATTTTTACGAGAAAATGATTAAATAAATAAGGAAAATTAGTTTTGGTGGAGTAAAATTAATCTACGAACGTTAATAAAACCGTCGCTATAGTCCTGTTTCTAGTAACGGTTGATGAAATTTAGGAAGCTAACTTATTCAGAGTTAGAAATTTAACTATGGTTGGGTTGGGCCCATAGATTTGGTGACAAAACAATTCCTCTCTTTGGTGACAAAACAATTCCTCTCCTATAGTTTCATTTCCCTCAAGATACACTTTCGGGCCCGCCAAAAAAATTAGAGTAAATGGGTGACGAAAAAAATTTCCTGGGCCAAAGTCTTCTCTTTTTTGAGGAATATTTTTGTCTTCTATTGGTTTGCTCTCCTGGGGAGGATGTGGAGGAAACATATTAGTGAGGAAAAAAAAAATTTCGTCACCAAAAAGATGTGGAGGGAACATATTAGTGACGAAAGAAATATTTTCGTCACCAAAAAGATGTGGAGGGAACATATTAGAGACGAATTATATTTTTTCTCTCAAAATAGTCATATAAGAGACAAAAATTAATTTCGTCACGGTTTATCATTTTTGTTGTAGTGAACTTTGCATTATCATTAAACAGGAACCTTGCATTATCATGTTGAAGCACTCATGATTTCTCCGATATTTTCTCTTATATTAATTACCTGTAGTTATCCATTTGACAACGTACTTTTTTTTTTTTTTTTTTGTCTTTTTAATCCCTCTGATACTTTTCTCTTCATTGCCTTAAATACAGAGAGAGAGAGACCGAAGGCCCCACAATTCAGGAAAAAAAATTTTTTTTTTTTTTTGTCATTCGTCATTCCTAATAAATTACATGAGAGGAGGGAGAATGAGACTCGATCCCAGGATGCAGTGTAGGGCATCCAAGAGCTCTACCGCATGAGCTAGCCACCACTTGCAAAAATCATGTTGATAGTGCCGAGTTTCATTTGATAGGTGGAACAATAGCACATTGAAAAACCCTCTGGCAACTTTGTGGAAAATTTGGGAACACTAGAAATAAGCTGGTATTTGAAGAATCTGCTCCTCATTGGAGATCAAATATATTTGGAGATCAATTTTAAAAGATATAAGCAATCAAAAGCTGACACGATTATCAAAAATTAACAAATAAAATGGAATGGAGGGAGTGTTGTTTTAATTACCCACCACAACTCCTCAAATATTTAAGGAAAAATTAGTCATAAATGCACTATATTTTGCTTTTTGAAGGAAATGACAAGGAACTTTTGGAATCAAACATAAATACATTGTTTTCATTATTCATTTAGCAAAAAGACTAAACACACACTCTCTGTAGAAAATGTAATTAAATTCAATAATTTTTATTAGGTTAAATTCCACGGAGACCCCCTCATCTATTATAATTTTCCATGGACACCACCTAACATTTGAAAACGTCCAAATTGACCCCCTCATCTATTCGAAATATACAAACCCCCTAACTCTGTTAACAGAATATGTACATTGATGGAATTCTCCCTCCAATTTTCCCTTCTCTCTCAAAACCCCCTCTCTCTCCCTCTCTTTCCATCGGAAATTGACATTCAACATACTACACCACCAAACAACAATGGAATTCTCTGATTTCAACAAACGACAATTCAATCCCGTATGTTCTATTGCGAGTTCATCCGAATCACCGAGTTTAAGTTCGCCAGAACCATCACAGCCGTGAACCCAAAACCCAAACCCAAACCCATGTCGATAAAAAAAAATTGATGCTCGAGTTCACTGGAGACCATGACAACCGTGACCATCACAAGTTCGTTCGAATCGCCATCTTCCTTGTCGGAAAAAAAAATCCAATTGCAAAATGGGTGATTCACGGAAATGTGTTTGCCTACTTTAGGCCTCAAATATATCATATTGCAAAATGGGTTATTCACGGCGACCTCCGGCGGTGCCAGTTCCATGGGTATTCCACCTTAAACCCACATCCGATTCTCAAAAGATTCTTCTCATCTTCCTCCTCCAAATCCTTCTTTACGAAGAAGATATAATGGTGAAATAAAAACCCCTCAGTAATAAAAGCAATTTTTTCTTCAGGATCTGTGGGGTTTTTTTATTATCCGAAATTAGTGCTAAAAACAATTACAAAATTTGATTTACCCAAAATCCAATCAGAAGTCATGCATCCAAACCCCAAATGTGGTGGCCTTTCATATTTCTTCTTGTCAATTATGGAGGTGCATCGATCGGAAAATCGACTAGCAATTTGGACTATGGTCGGTGAACTTGGAGGTTGCAGGAATTGGTAGTTAGAAAAATAAAGGGAAAACCCTGTTGCAGGAGATTGCAGGAATTGTAGGTGATGAACATGGAGAATATTTTAATGAATAAATCATTAAAATAGCTATCTTTGTTCCGACTTTGAAAAGATTGAAGACTTGGCAAACACAAATTGCGAACAGTTTACTGGATGGTAATTTTAGGATGCTTGCAATTTTTAGGGTTTGTTATTTGTGCAAGGTATATAGTGTTGTTCAGTGTTCAAGGGCATTTTGGTCTGAAAATACTCAAATGAATGATATTCTCCCAGCAGAAAACGATTGTGTAGCGGGACGGATCTGAATGACTAACGGTGAAAGATGAAGGGGTGAGTATGGATGTTTTTAAACGTTAGGGGTGTCTATGAAAATTGAAATAGATGAAGGGGGAATTTAACCTTTTTAATTATTCATCTGAATTTCTCTCTCTAGAGAACTTAAATTCAGATTCACGTTCACCCCAAGATATGCGTGGTAAAGAAGGATTGCTCTTTTGTTGTCCATTTTGTTGTGTCCTGATTGCTTTTTTCACTGACTTTGAGTAATAACTCTAAAGCCCTTGTAGTCCAACTTTGCTAGTCCATCTGGAAAGAGAAATGGCATAACGAATCCGTCTTCTCCAAGAGTTAGGTAAATGAGTGTGTTGTCCAATGGTATTTCACACATTATGTGAGCTGTTATCCACCTTGTTGTCCATTTTTGTTGTGATCTAAGATTTTTGTACCAAACATCTTCAGTCCAAAAAGGAGTCTATCTTAAATATTTTTACTATTCATCTGAATTTACATTTTAAAAATTAGTGACATTTCACTAATTTTTTATCACGCGAAAGTGTTCGGATGGAGGTGGGCTAGTAGTGGCCGGAGTTAGGTGTTTGAATTTTTTGTACGAGATTATAACTTTTAAAAATTAGTAAAATCTCACTAATTTTTTGGGGCACCAGAAGTGATCAATTGAGGTGCGAGTAGTGGTCAACCGGATATAGCAGTTGATTTTTTTGAATTTTTTATACGAAATTAAAACTTTTAAAACTTAAGGATATTGCACTAATTTTTTGACCACATGGAAGTGGCCGAATGGAGGTCGGTGGTAGTGGCCAAAGGTAGGAGTTGATTTTTTTCTTTTGAATTTCTGTTTAAATTAGAACTTTTAAAAATTAGTGAAATCTCACTAATTTTTTGGGCCATTAAAAGTGGTCCACCAAAGGTGGGGTAGTGGTTGGCCGGTGATTTTTTTGAATTTTCTGTACGAAATTAGAACTTTTAAGAGTTAGTGACATTTTACAAACTTTTTTGGTTACAGGAAGTGGTCGACGCGAGTTGGGGTGGTGGTTGGTCGAGGTGGGATGGTAATTTTTATGATTTTATGTTTGAAATTAGAACTTTTAAAAAAAAGTGACATTTCACTAATTTTTTTGTTCAATAGAAGTGGTCGGTCAAAGGTGGAGTGGTGATTTTTTTGAATTTTTGTTTGAGATTAGAATTTTTAAAAATTAGCGATATTTGATGGTCGGCAGGTGGTGGAGTGTTGTTTTTTTGAATTTTATGTTTGAAATTAATGATTTTTTTTAATTTTATGTTCAAAATTAGAATTGCTAAAGATTACCGACATTTCAGTAATTGGGCCGCCAAAGTGGTTGGCCTAGAGGTGGGGTGGTGGTTGGCGAAGTGTGGTGGCGATTTTTTTGAATTACTTCTACAAAATTAGAATTTTTTAAAAAATAGTTAACATTTCAGTAATTTTTTTATCTTAATGTTCGATTTCAAAAGTTCATCATTCTTCCTTTTAAAAATGTCAAATATTTTTTTATTTATGTTCCCTAAAATTGAATACCAATTCAACTACTTGTACTGTCCTGAACAGAGAAAACTTCATTTTCCTCTTTAATTCTCCACCCAACTCTTAGACCTCATTCAACAACTCATGAAACAAACACATAAATTTGCTAAAACAAAACTCATAAATTTGCACTCCATAAATTCATGACTTCTTCATTAAAGTTTCAGCTAGAACTGCTCCCTTTGCTCACATACTCTCACCTCTACCACATAAATTTCCCACCACCACATTCTCCAATGATTGCTGTGGCTGCTTCCAGGGTAAATTGGAAGTTGGAACAAAACAAAACGGTCCAATACTTTTTCTGGTACTGGAGAATACAACGGTAAACTATCGAAATAGTAAATGAAAATTAAAATTGCAACAGACTTGGAACAATAATATGGAAAATGCTAAAATATGCCTAGTGGGGCTTATTTAAGGTTGAAAAAGTTTGTTGAAATGTGTAAAAATTATATATATATAAGTAGGTGTAAACATATTGAAAAGTGTAAAAGGCTCACTCGAATGCGTGTTTTTTTTTTTTTCTTGTGTGTGCTTATTGATCCTAATAAAATAGGCAATAGAGGAAGGCAAGTGATTTCCACACCCCCATTTTGATATATGCACTACTACAAAAGGTAATAAGATCACGCCTCAAAAATAAGA
>JADGMU010000065.1:0-75000 GCA_016920895.1 Vaccinium myrtillus | reverse complement strand
GTCCCCCCTGAAAAGATCCAATTTAGGCATCCTAGTTACTTAAACTTATAGAAAGGTCATTTTGTTGGGTCCTCACTAGGTACACAATAAATTGGCATACAATAAGTACATAAAAAATAAAAAACAAAAAAACACACTCTAGTGCACCATTTACACTTTTCAATATATTTGCACATACTTTGATGGGAGCGGCGTTGGTGATGTGCACTGCTGCACAGCGCGCATGTTGTGCACGATCCTTGCTGTCTGTTTGGCGATCCAATGGTTCAAATTTTACCTTGCAATGAACGACCCAGATGTCGCATGATAGAGATCAAATCTAGACTATTGGATTGCTGAACGGACGGCGAGGATCGTGCACATCACCAATGCCGAACCCGATACTTCGATACATTTTTCCCACACATCACCAATGCCGAACCCGATACTTCGATACATTTTTCCCACATTTCAACACACTTTTTCAACCTAGTGGGCAGTGGGATGTTGTTTTTTTGAATTTTATGTTTGAAATTAATGATTTTTTTTAATTTTATGTTCGAAATTAGAATTGCTAAAGATTAGTGACATTTCACTAATTGGGTTGCCAAAGTGGTCGGCCCAGAGGTGGGATGGTGGTTGGCAGAAGTGTGGTGGCGATTTTTTTAAACTATTTCTACGAAATTAGAATTTTTTAAAAATAATTAACATTTCACTAATTTTTTTTATCTTAGAGGGTGTTTGGGAGCCTACTTTTCAGCTTTTCATTTTTAACTTTTTGGTTTTTTGGCTTTTTGAATTATGGTCAGAATGAGTTTTGAATCTGGGAGAAGTGTTTGGGAGAAATATGCAGAATGCATTTTGCAAAAGTAGTAGTGTTTGGGAGAAAATGTTGAAAATGAGTTATGGATTGACTTTTTACCATTTTGCCCTTGTTTATGTCATATACCATTTTTCCCTTTTTATGTATTACACGGGCATATAAATATATGAACAGTGGTATTCCTCTTGAAAATGAGAAGTGTTTTTGTATTAGACGAGAGATTTTTTTTTTTTTAAAACAAAATAATTTTTAGTCCCGTAATATGCAAATGGAAGAACTGGTGGAAAAAAAATAATGAACAAAAGTAATTAATGAACAAAGAATAAGACAAACAGTTGCCCATATTTTCAGCGTAATGTCCCTGTTTCGGTACAGAATCCCATCAAATGCCCAAATTTCACAAAACTTGACGAGAGTAGAAAGGGCAGTTTGGGAGAGAAAAATGGGAACCCAAAATAGAAATTGAAAAGTAGGTGTGAGCCTCTTTTTCATTTCTTGCTCCTATCTTCTAAAATGGAGAAGCTGTTTTGGGCAAAACAGATTCTGGGGGTTGCTGCCAAACACCCAGAATGAGAAAAAGAGAAACCAAAAACTGAAAAAGAAGTGGCCAAATAGCTTTTAATGTGTTCGATCAAAAAGTTTTTATCCTTCCCTTTAAAAATGTCAAATATTTTTTATTTATGTTCCTAAAATTGAATACCAATTCAACTACTTGTACTGTCCTGAACAGAGAAAACTTCATTTTCCTCTTTAATTCTCCACCCAACTCACTTCATTTTCCTCTTTAATTCTCCACCCAACTCACTTCATTTTCCTCTTTAATTCTCCACCCAACTCTTAGACCTCATGAAACAACTCATGAAACAAAAACATAAATTTGCTAAAAAAAAACACATAAATTTGCACTCCATAAATTCATGACTTCTTCATTAAAGTTTCGGCTAGAACTGCTCCATTTGCTCACATACTCTCACCTCTACCACATAAATTTCCCACTACCACATTCTCCAGTGATTGCTGTGGCTGCTTCCAGGGTAAATTGGATGTTGGAACAAAACAAAACCGTCCAAATTCATTTGCAAATTCATTTGCAAACGATCAAAAATAAAAAATTCTTCATTGTGCTTTGCTTGTACTCGTGCATAGGATTAAAACTTGGGTAAATTATCAAAACCACCATTGAGGTTTCTAGAAATTGCATATTGCCCCATCAAGTTTGGAAATTTTCAAATAACTCATTGTTGCATTACAAATTACCCCATATCATGATGTAGCCATTTGCAAATCCAACCAAATTTGTCTGGCATAATTAAATCCTAATAACAATGGACTAAAAACTGTCCATTTGTAGCTTATGAAAAGCTATAGAGGTTTGAAAATAGATTTTCATTGGCTATGAAATGACACTTAGGTACATTGTAATTAGAATTTGATGATCTCGAGATAGATTCCGTCGTTTTCGAATAGCTTCATCGCGACAAGAGAGTAATTTGTTTTGCGATATGGGTAAATTCTAATTTCCTAAATGTGAGGGGGAAATTGTAATTTCAAGAAACCTCATTCCAAGAAACCTCATTCATGGTTCTGATAATTTACCCTTAAAAGTTGTATTGTTTAATAGACGATATAGACTATTTAGACTCTAAACCTTACGGACACCCAAATTCATTTTGAATGACTGTGCGAAAGTTGAGTTTTGTTAGCCCTTCCACAATGTCATACTCAAAATCAAAATATTGCTTAATTTAGCAATGTAAGGCTTAAAAAGTGCTCACAATAAAATAATCAAAGTTAGCAACATCTTAACTAATACTCAAATTTTGACTTTTGCATACTCAAAGTTACCAACCTTTTCACAATAATCAATTTCATTGACCCTACATCTCCTCAAATAAGTACATCCATCCACTACAAGAAATTACACAATTGGCGACCAAAATGCCGACCAAAAAAATTTAGTTGCCAAAAAGTATAGCCATTGCCGACTAAAAAACTTTGGTCGCAAATTGTATGGCCAATCCCGACTAAATTATTTTTGTCGCCAAATGTATACCATTTCCCGATCAAATGGGGCTTTAGTCGGGAAAAGTTGGTACTTATGCCAACTACTTTTATTTAGTCGGGAAAGTTGAATGTTTGCCGACTAAATATTTTTTGGTCGGCATATACAATCATTGGCGACTAAACTTTTGTTGGCAAAAGATACAATTGCCGACCAAATGTATTTTAGTTAGGAAAAGCCGTTCAAAAATTAGTGATTCTTTTAGAATTTTTTTATATAATATTAATTTATATGTAAATATACTATTTTAATTTTTTAATATTTTAAATTACGATTTACACTAAAAAAATAAAAAAATTATGTACTAATTTTTTTCATGAAATATAGTATATATATATTTATTGATCGAATACAACACAAGTCATTAGGTAGCCTAGTGGTTAAGTGCTTGGAGTACTAAGCAAGAGGTCGTGGGTTCGAAACTTGGTAGAGTCAATCTAATTGAATTGTGTAGATGATGTCACCTAAGTACTAGATGATGTCAGCGTCTTCTAATTAAGGAGGGATGTTGCAGGATTTTTTTGGATGAGGAAATTGCCACGTGGCATATATTGCCGACTAATTATTTGGTCGGGAAAACCAACCTTTGCCGACTAAAATCCTTTACTGTAATTGTTTTGGTTGGGAAAAGCTACCTATGCCGACTAAATATTTAGTCGGGAAAAGCAACCTTTGTCGACCAAATTTATTTTAGTCGGGAAATACAATTGCCGATGACACATTGCCGACCAAAATTTTTGTCGGTGATTCCTTTTCCCAACCAAATACAATACTTTTGCCAACCAAACATTGGTCGGCAATTGTGAAATTTCTTGTAGTGATCATTACACAAAAACGTCTCTCTATTTGCTCTCTCACTCTCTTTTTCAACAATGTTTTCAAAAAAATTTAACTTTTTTAAAGTCATTTATTTTTCAAAATTGGATTTTTTTTTCTAAAAATGATTTTTTCAACAACTGTTAATTTTTACGAAACTTTTTCCTTTTTGGAAAACTATTTGTTTTTTCGAAAACTCGCTTTTAAAAAGTTTTTGAAAAGAAAACATTTTTGACTGAAAAAGCAATTTTTAAATAATTTAGTTTCTTATTTAATTAGTTTGAAAATGTGATATAACAGTCAATTTTGATTATGCCATTGTAGACCTCTACATTGTTAGCTTTAGCCAAACTCTAAATAAATTATCAAAAGGTGATGTGTCTGGGTATTCAATTTTGAGTATTCCATTGGTGATACCCTTAACCATTTTACGTTTAATATTGTGCATGCTTTGAAAACTCCTGAAGCAAATGTTTAAAATTTTACCTTTCAAAATCTATTGGAAGTGTTTTGTTGAAAATTATTATCTACAATTTATCAAATCCAGGCCAAATAGGTTCCATTTTGAGTAGGAGTGGAACAAGAACCAGACATAAAACCTATGAACAACTAATAGATCAAAGTTCCATAAGACTTTATCCATATATAAATTGTTGACAAAGAAGTTTGAAGGAAAGCGCTTAAAGATCCCTCCAAATTCATTTATTCACTCACAATGCATGAAAGCAATTGAGTGTAATATGAAATGTAATGTAATATCAATAAAATAAAAATAAAAATTCTCAAGAGCAAAGGAAGAAACACATACCAAAAGAAAAAATGCTTCAGAAGACATTTTCTCCAGAGAACATAACAGGCATTTTGTCGAACAACTTGCACATATTTTCTGAAAAGTTGTGTCCAATGTCCAGGTCATTGGTCATTTTGTGCAATCCTCTACAAAGTGCCCGAATTCTCGAATTTAAAGGAAGAATGTGAACTAACTTTCCCTAGCATTCTGCTATTTTCATTTTCTGGGTAGAGAAACATAAAGGCTTCTGATGGCGTAGATGTCTATATGCAACAAAAGGATGATTTCGCTATTTGGGCGCGAATAAAGCACGATAGGAACTCTTGTTTCAGATATCCGTCTTACACTCTTTGTGTATCCATTTGCTGCATCTCCTTGCATAATAGAAAATCTTAATTTCGAGGTTCAAGAGAAACACAGTGTTGGAGGCCACTATCATTGAACTTTTTTTGATGATTTTAGGATGAAGATGAAGGAAAAATAACAAGATCAATCACTACGATCAGATTACCTTCTGATTTGGCGTGATTCTCCATTCGAACGACGATGCCGTAAGAATATTTCCTTACAATCGCGTATGGTTTTTATTCGAAGGTTGTGCTACTAATTCTCCACAAGAGGCATATGGATGTTTATTTCCTTCGACCCACCAAGAGGTGCACCGCAGGTATTCAAGACGTCGCGTCTTCAGTTTTTTAAACGATTCCAGTTAATAACTTATAAGAATTCCTGTTGAAATGTAATTGCTCTTTTTAGCAGGGGTATTTTTGGTATCAAAAGTATGGGAAACACCTTTTATTCTTCGGATTTTTTTAAGTAGTAGTAGATTTGTATAAGGAAGCAAATCCTCTCCAGTAATGGGAGAGGAGCTTCCCGTCCAATTCTACCTTATTCAGGCACTTTGCGTTGAGTTTTAGTAATTCACGATTCCCCAAGCGGAATAAATGTTCACAACTCTCTTGTTGTGAATGTAAGCTTAATTGATTCGTTATAGTGAACTATGGTGAGGGAACAAAGAGAGATTTGGAATCAAACAAAAGGATCCGAACCATCACCTCAGAGAGTTTGAAATCGGGTGGAAATTGTGAGGATTAGATGCGTTGGTTGTCAGTTTGTGATTGGAAATTGTGAGGATTAGATGCGTTACTTGAA
This sequence comes from Vaccinium myrtillus, assembly GCA_016920895.1. NCBI lineage: Eukaryota > Viridiplantae > Streptophyta > Magnoliopsida > Ericales > Ericaceae > Vaccinium > Vaccinium myrtillus. The sequence goes on along the minus strand of JADGMU010000065.1, from coordinate 69,378 downwards.
TCTTTCGCCCATGCCATGTTACAGAATAGAAATTATTGGGAAGCCTTCAGAAATAATCTCCGAGCAATATCCATAAGAATAGTTTGATAGATTCAAGCACTTGAATGGAAGTTGATAGCTGTGACCAACTTACATAGACAACAGCAGTTCTTGAAGACAATAATGGCCTTGTTCGTTTAGTAATTTTAGTAAATGAACCACTAATTTACAAAATAAAACAAGGGTAATGAACAAGGCCAATAAGGGTAATGAGATAGAGAGAGAAATAAGGGTAATGATTACAAAACAAAACTAAAACTAAACTAAACCATGAAATGAACAAGGCCGGACCTTTTGACACCACCTAACTGCAAATAGTATGCAGCCAAATGTTTAAGTCTAAGTGCAGCAGCCTTGAAGTGGTGTCATTTTAAGTCCTAGTTAAGTCACATGGAGACCTGAGGCAGGGTGATCCATTATCACCCTTTCTCTTTGATGATTTAACAAGAGCAAGTACTGCTCATTGTCACGGTATAAGAAAACTTCTCCATAATGTGTACATGTTTCTAGATATCAAATGTTTATTTGTGAAATAATCTAAGTTACAGAGAGGAAGAACAAGATAAAGAAGCCATGGGAGCACCTACGTTGCTTTGGGGAGGCTCCAACTGGAGTAAGTTCTTGTTCTCAGATGCTACATAATGGCTCTTTAACGCATCCCCTATACGCTGCGGAATAACCGCTCTTAGTACGAATCCCCTGCGTTTATGCCTCCCTTTCGTACCGATCGTCACTGTCTTTCCTTGATGACTTGGATCAATGAGACAAGGAGTTACTCAGAGCTGTAGTTAGGGCCTTTGCCAAAGGAATGGGACTCCTTCTAAGCGAGTCAATCCCAGTAGAGAGAGGGCCGGTTAAATATCCTTTAATGGGATTGGATTGGCTGCTTCCAGCTAGAAGCACATCAGGCGGGCATCGAAAGTTTATCAAGCACTGCACCGGATTTTCCTTAATCCGAGTAGGCTGCACATGAATAGGCTCTTAGATGCGGCATTATCGCCATTGATGGAGAATAAGCGCTCTTGGAGGATATATAAACCATGAAACGAGGGGAATACTACATATAAGATATAGTTAATGTACGAGCAGGAGAGAGTCAAAAGGCAGAAGAGGAATCGGTTGTGCTAGAATTAGATCTAACCGTATCCGGTGTTTCGAAAGAGAGTAAGCTCTTTTGTGAGAGTTCACCCCTCGCCCGGCCTTTACTTGATAGGACTACTTCACCAGGGATCAATGGCCCGGCTACACCACCCGTGAGATAGAAGTACGGCACTTCACGCACCTCGAGTGAGTGAGGTGATTACGAAAAGTAGTGTAGTCCGCACTACCTATCTGTAATCGGTTTAGCTTAGAGTTGTTTGGCGACACACGCTACTATCACTTTGGTTGTTGCTTTCACTCGGAAGCGAAAGAGTTCTTTACACCGAGGACTTGGCAATAGAAAGAGAAGTTGATCTTTACACATCGGTAGTCGCTACCACTGCGGAAGTAAGCCTCGCTTCGAGCCCGAAGCCGCCCTCGACAGCCGAGGACAGACGCATATAGCATATTGCCTAGGTTCTCTTACCGTAGTTGTCCCGGCCTAACTAGACTGAGTTTCACTCCTAATCACCCTTAACACCAACAGAATCTAAGTGGCGCCATCTTCGAATTAAGTTCTAGACTCGTAGCACAATAAATAGCGCCCGGAGGCAAGCTACAAAAAAAATATTCAAAGGGTTTCGGACGTTGAACCCATGGAATATTATTGTACCGGTTCCAACTCCAAACCGAGACTTCCTTCCCGATGTTAATCAAAGTCTTAATTCAAATTGATTGATCCCGTGTTCTAAGGTAAAAGGAGAGTGTGTCGAGGGTTTACTTCCATTGTTTCACATTGACAATTCGCAATCTGAAAGTCACCCAAAGAAAGCGAAAACTTCTAATCAAATAAAGTAGTCAAAGGGCTACATGCCCCTACCGATGAATATTCTTATTATCTATTGTCTATTTATTGTGATAAGAAAGCGCACATCTCTTGATTGATAGGATCACAGATCTCTTAGCTAAGTACTTAAGCTTGCACTTTGAACCTAATGAAAGCAAGTTTCTCATCGATCTACCGGAAAATGTTAGAATCATCCCGAGCTAAGGTTGGACGAGCACGACATAGATCTTGAGCTAATCATGTTGGTTCGATTTTTGAGGTATTTCTGCAATGAACGTGAGTATCAATGGCCTCCTTGTTCATCCACACACCCCTCTCATCACACCGGAAGTTCATAAAATTGGGGCACTCAACTTGGTGCAAGTAAATTAACTTGGGAAATAATGTCCTCGTTCTCCAATATAAGTCTAATTCACTCAAGAACTCAAAATGCAATATCTCCACGGTCCACCGCTCCCCTTGACGTTTCGAACTTCACTTAGATCACGTAGTTGCCCTCCTCTAATGTAGAGTTTCGTTAGCTCCTTAAGTTTACCCGGCATCACCCAATTGGATAAACTTGTCGTAAGGAAACACCGAAGGTCTAGTTTTTGCGGTCTCGGAGGAAGTGTAGCAAAGTGAAATGCATCGATGTCTTGACTCAAGCTTGTAATCTTCCCCGTGATATTGTCAACTTTTTCAGGCCTTCAAACCTTTCTAAATTCACCAAGTCCTGCAAGTCTAAGAAGGTCTTTAACACTTATGTGAATGTTAAGTTTTCTCAACTTCGCGGTCCCGACAAATCGCACAGTAGTACACGATTGTTTTTGTTGTTGAAATCTCCAATCATGAATCCTTTAAGGTCTTGGAGGTTTGATAGTTGAGCAAGACTCTTGGGCATGTTTTCTAAATAGTAGCACTCGGACATGTCCAAATGTGTCAATCTCTTGAGCAAACCAATCTTGTCAGGAATCACCTCAAGATAAGAACAAGCTCGGAGATCTAAGATCATCAAATCATTAAGCTCAAATGAATTTGGGAAGCTCCGTTATCATAGAAATTCCTCGAAGGCTAAGAATAGTTAAGCCCTTCGAAACACACAGTCCATGGAGAAGTTTGGTGTTTGCTAGTTCAATGTGGTGCGTAGTCAACTCGCCACCTTCCAAGATATAGACTTCGAATATGCTTCATATTCTTAAATATTTCAGCTCGCAATTAATAATGGCCTCACCAACATTGATCGGACATGATGATCAAGCTAAATTAGATCTTTACAAATAGATGAAGGATCCGATAAAGAGTACCATTTGAAGTAAATCCCTAAGTTTAGCTTCTTTATATAAAGAAGAGCGAATGAAAAGGCTCGTCCCCGCAATTGTCCGGCACCAAGGAGAAATTTTGGTAGATAGGCTCGATAAAGCCCTTTACAATAGGCTTATCAAAGATATTGTCGCATGCACTTCAACATCCGAAACGTACCTTCAAAATGGAGATACTTTGGAAGCGAGAAATATATCCCCGCCCTATCTACAGTAAATCATCGGCATTCTCTTTATTGTTGCCATTGGTGGGAACTTGAAGAAACATGACAAACAATGCAATGGCTTGGGAGGTCATGGAAAGCTTTCAATAGGCCATCAAAATCGACAAGAGATGGGCAACCTCGGCTCCTTGTGGAAGAAGTGCGTCATTCCATCCTCGCTCCATTTATGTTATCCCAATTCTTATGATGTAGCTTGGAATCGCGGGACGGATTTTATTATGCAAACGAATCGCCTTTTAGCTTTGAGATGGTCTTCCGTAGTTTGTCGAGTCGACCTTCCGTAGTTTGTCGAGTCTCTCTCACTACCCGCAAATATTTGTAGCTCCTTGAATTTCTCACGGGCTTGGTTGATTTTCACATTCAAATGGTACATGGACTCCTTCGCCTCCGAAAAGGATGTATCCACGAGGATGAGATCGCTACGGGTCGCCTTTAGAAGCGGGAAAGAGCACCACCGTGGTGGTCATCTTTGTTGGTACTTGGTCAAAGGGATTTGGAACTTCGGCCGCGATGGCCTTTCTGAGTTTGACTAAGTCTCTTTTGTTGCTCCCTAATTTTTGTAGTTCCTCCAATTTCTTACGGGCCTTGCTTTGATTTGCTTATCCATATGGATTTTGTACTCTGAAAGCCAAATCCACGAGTGAGAGCCTTTTTTCTCGGCCATGAGGTGGAAATCCTTGCGGATTGTTATGGATCGATCCAACCGTTGGGAAAAATACGGCAATAAGAGAATTTCAAAGAATAATTTCATTGATAATCAAACTGAAATTACAAATTACAAGAATGGAATACAAACCGAGCCAAGTCGTGTGAAACCACACTCTCTTAACAAAGATGCGCCGCCTACCGTGAGTGTTGTAGGATGAACCGACGTCTTCGCCCCGATAAAATGGCTAAACCACTAACCACCGGAACACCTCCGTTGGTAGCCTTGGCGAACTTACTTGCGTCTGTCTCTCTCTCAAAGAATTGTTTTCAAACTTTGAAGCAAACTCAAATTTTTCTACTATAAAACCCCAAAACATGAAGGCACTAAAATAGCCCAAGGAATGAAGACCCGAATTCAATGTACATTATGCTAGCAATAAAGTTGTGCATTAGAATATAGAAAACTCCCATATTGAATTTAGGCTGAGTTCTCCAATGGATTTTATCAACATTTGATAAAATCAACCCCCGATTTTATCCATTCACGAAGACATGTGATAAAATGCTCAGGATTTTTGCATTCAAAAATCTCAAAATCTACAGATTTTATCAAATGCCTTCACGAATGGATAAAATCAAGGGGTTGATTTTATCAAAATCTTGATAAAATCCATTGGAGAACTCACCCTTAGCCTTAAACCTCAAATCATGAGGGGGTTACTAGCCATTACACCCCCACATCAAGAAGGTTATAATGGTGCAATAAGTAGACGTGCTAAAACTCCATCTAGATTCGATGAATGGAGAAGGCCTCTTCGGTTGCCTCGAGAGACCCTCCAAAAGTCCTAATTTTATTCATCCGAAAATCTGAAATTTTCCAACACCAACAAATAACACACCAACATGCACAAATAAACGGAAACAAAGAACACAAACAATTTTACGTGGTTCCCCAAAATCGAGTACGTCCACGGGAGAGAACACTTTTCACTTTATTGGATGAGTTACAATGAGATAAAAAAATACCCAACTCAAGCCCACGCTCACTTGTATTTTTATCTCTTACACACTCACCAATATTCTCACACACTTTTCTCTCAACACACACGCTACACTTTGTTTTCTTTCTTTTTCTCTCTCTTTTCTTACACATCACACACAGCACATATGCAGCCATATATAAACAATGGGAAATGCTTCAATACACACCCCCATTTTAGGACATATAATATGCACCCAACGAAGGGCTCGGGACAGCCACATCAAAAAATGTGACCTCGAAGAATGTGGTCATGTAACAGTCAACGTATCTAACCACAAGCATTCATAAGCTGAACCACAAAATTCATAAAGCAATTCATAACCTATTTGTATGGGTCATAACCCATTCATAAGAATGCCACAACGTTCATAAACAAAATCACAAATATTCATAAGAAAAAGGAAACGAACCACAAATCCTCGTAAATAGCGATTCATAAGTCACAAAGAAAATAAGCTTTTAAAAAAGAAAATAAGCTTTTAAAATATTTTAAATGGTTGATAAATTTTGAATCAAAATTCAATCATGGAAAAAAATGTATACCACACATATACATTGCCTTTTATCTAATAAAGATTTTGAAAAAAAATATCAATTTATTTGGGTGATTTTTTTTTTTTTTTGTGTTAGTGAATCATTGAATTATATAAGGGTAAAAAAAAAAATGGAAGTCATGAACAAAAAATAAAAAAATTATAATTTTTTTTTAAGAGAGAGATAGTTGGACAAATTTTTTAAAAAAATAAAAATTGTTTTTTTTTTAAAAAAGGGTTAAAAAAGTTACGACAAGGTTCCGCACAAATATATTCGGATGAACAATCGAGAGCGTTAATATGATAGTTTTTGTTGATTAAATGAAACATGGAAAGTTACATATTGATCGGATTTAGAAAACCCATTGATTGGGGTATGAATGTGTTATTTAGATAAATTTTACAAGAGAGTTATTATCCGATTAAATGTAAGTTGAAACACAATGAACTTAACTTTTGTACAAATGATGTACTCTGTAACATATGAAAGATAGACGGTTCCGATCGGAGAAAAAAACTTTGGTGGGGCATTTCTAGCTTAGAATAAGACTTTCGGCCTCGGGAAGCATTAAACATGATCCGATATCATGGCTATTGATATCCGATGATCTCCAAAATCGGTGTCAATGATGGAATCAACGAGGCGTGAAATCCTAACAGCCTCGAATCGACCATTATAAATTCGACTCGGTAACGACCTTTTGAAATCTATACGTTGAATATAGTTGGTTAAGAACTAAGTCTTGTGCTATAGTTTAATGTATGTTAGCCACACGATCGCAACACAATTATGACGATCCACACCTATCATTTTGTTTCGTCGGTGTTGTTTTAATACGTCTCACCAAAATTTGGGTCAATATGATTTTAAAAGCCCCTTCATCGGGAGATTCGGGCGTGGGAATCATTAGTGGGAAAAAATTTGTTAACTTCAATCGAACATGTAGAGATAATTAATTTACTTAATTTTTGACACGAATGAGATAATATCCCTCCTAGAAAAAAGATAGACGGTTCCGATTTTATAAAAAAACTCGAAAGGCCATCGAGTGATGTATCGTAACTTTACGAGGATTTTCTATAAATGTTAGTGCAATGCACTGCACACACACAATCACACACTCTATTTTTCGGTCTAAAATGGGATGAATTTTTCTCCCGCCAGAAATTCCTTCCAAACCCAAAATTAGACCCCCAAATCCCTAACTCTCTCCCCCAAAACTAGATCCTAACTCTCTCTCTCTCTCTCTCACATTGCGGTTTGTGTTTCGTAGCCGTACATCTATATACTAAGGAGCTCAGCTTTTGAATCCAACATAAATCCAAAGGCCCAGCCTTCACTTTCCCTAAATAAACGGCTGGGATTAGTTTTAACCAAAGAATTAGGGGATCCGATCCAGTCGCACAAAAATTAGTGGTAAAAATTGCTAGAGAGTTGCCGCGCAAAAGGCAGTTACTCCCAAAATTGCAAACTTGCAAACGCACGACTCCACAACTGCACACTGCTCTGCTCCTTCCCTCCTTTCTCTCTCTCTCTCTTCTCCGGCATCTCATGAAGCTATCAAAACCCCCATGCCGAAAGACGCAATCCTGGAGTGGAAAATTGAAGGCACAAGTACCCCAAACGAAGCAGGTACCTTTCTTCCCTCCTCTACAGATTGGCATAAACAGCTTGCTTTAAAAGTGTGTATATTTTCATTCTTCTTAGTGCATAAACAGCTCGCTTTAAAGTGTGTGTATATTTTCATTCTTCTTAAAGTTCTTCTGGTGACCATAATTGGTACTCGTTTGTTTTGATTTTCTGTTGTTCTTTTCTCCTTTTCTCTTCTTTGGCCAAGCTGGTTTCTTTTTTGGTTGCTTTCAATAAGCACAGAATTCTCAAACCCGAAGTGGCTGTTTCAATCAAGAAAACAATCGAACATCACTCCAAATGTTCGACGAAATGACTCACCCACACACACATAGCCTGAGCATCGAACATCAAGTTTCTTTGATTTCAATTGATCAATTAGTTGGCCGGGCATCCGGTTATAAAAATAATAATAATCAATTTGGATGCGTAGACTGGGACGACACCTCTTAATGGGCACAAAAACCCTACGGCTCGAGCCCACAGCCTCGGTGCAATGAACTGGTCCACGAATTAATGTGAGAAGCAACAGTCGTTTACCTTCAAAGGCCTACCACAACACAAGTGATGATATAATTGCATCTATCTGTAGTTTCAATCCAATGGATTGCCAATGTGTTGTAAATGCGATATACCACTTGAATGCTTCAATAGATCATCTTTTTCAATGTTGCAGTGTATATGTATTTCCATGCCTTAGGTCTCGATTTACTCAATGCAAAGTGTATCTGTCTGTGTATTTCAAATGGTGGTAAATCGAGTTGCTCGAGTGGGTGGCCCTTGACTGGCAAGAGCAAAGGTTTCTCTTAAGTTAATTATCGGGTAAATCAATAGTGGGCTCCTCTTAGACTAAAGGATGGAATAACTTTCTCCGCATGTATGAATTGTAGAATGCAAAGATAAAGATCAAAAGAACCCGTTCCACTTATGTTGTGTAGCGGCGGGTTCATAGAGGTCGGCATGGGTCACCTTGTCTCGAGAATCCGCAAAGCGAACGAGGATCGATCCGCCTCAATGGTGCCGAGCGAACGGTGCCCTCGGCGACGGTGCGGATGCACGGTTACGGGCGAATATGGATTTGAACGATGCTGCCGAATGGCTTGGCGCCGAAGGCATGGTTTCCACACTGGTTCTTGCTAAAACCCTCGGGGTCTCTGCGAGTGACGTGCCAAGCGCCCGAGGGACCGGGCCGCTCACGTGCCGAGTCGATTGACCTCGGTAAAGCGGGGCTCGATAACACTTGACTCGGCGATGGCGTCTTGCGGGCACGATACACGTCCCCACGATGAAGCATTAAATGTGGCGTCACCTACTCGCCACCGCCGCTGGGGAGCACGTGGGCGATGGGGAATGTCTCGAGGTGATTTGACTACTCGAGCCCACGTGCCATGACGTCGCCCAAAGCGCGGCGTGGAGCAGAGATAAAGGTCACATCAACTGTCATTCCGAGCGTGAATGACAGGCGCGTGGTGGTCACCGAGCGCGCGCGGGCACGCCCCTCGGCCTATAAATACCCAACCACCACTACCGCAAAAGGGGTCGAGATCCCTCTCTCCTCATTTACTACCCTCTTAACTCCACTTCTCCCCCAAAAATCTCCTGTGTATTTCTTCCCTCCGGTGGATCGACTTAATGCAGTGCCTTCCCGGACCACCACCGTCCGGCTAGGGCACGACGTGGTTGTCTATGTGTGCGGTCATCAACATCGGCAGCGGCAAAGGCTCGGGCGCATACCACTCCCTCTCGCCACTACCCATTCCACGCTAAGAGGTTCGAAGGCTCACTCCGGCGAAGAGACCCCCACAATTGGCGACTCCCGCCGGGAAGGGAAAGCCACTCCTCCCAACCTCTCTCATACACATTAGTGGTGTATCTTCCCACTCTCCCAAAACCTCTTCAAACGCTGCTCACATGGCCGACCTCACTTTAGGCCTTGATGCGTTTGTTCCGCCGGTGAGTTTCGCAACTCCACCGACCGGTACCAATACCATCAGTCGTCGAGTGACTTGGGCCTCACTCTTTCTCCTATCGTTAACGAGACGGAACAGTCACCATGACCACCAACGGCGCCGGCCCTAGCAATACCGAGCCAAGAACATCCTCTTCAAAGATGGATGGAAACGTTCTCTCTCTCGACAACCTCACAACTCCCGCACGCACGAGGTTCTTCCTCCCCTCCTCCTCTCACCGTGGAGGCCGAACTAGCGTTGCTAAGAAAAGAAGTACTAGCCATGAAGCGGGCCGGAAATCGCCCACGACATCAAGGTCCGGCGGCCGGACGAGGACTCGAAGGCCACAGCCAAGCACGAGGATTAACGATGAGGGGACGGGCTCCAGTCTTTTCCCGTCTCGGACCAGTCGTAGAGGTAGACCGCCGAGGTGGTGCACTTGTTGTCCTGTCGGAAACGGCGCGTTCACGCCAAAGAATATACGTATGGCGTGCATTTTCAATAGACCGACCACGTAGAAGATAGTGCCACGGCATCTAGCGCTCGGACACCAAACGTCCAAATGGACGCGGATACGCCCGGGAGGTGGAAAGGCAACGTGACAAAGGAAAGGGCCGGCGGACGTCCCTCGTGACCACAACGGCCACGACGAGCGCATGCAAATCATAGGGTTGACCGCAACCATAACCGATCGGGGATCGGGAGGTGACCGCGCCATCGCCGATCGGTGGATAGGCATGGCGCCGGGGGCGGGATACCCAATGTTCGGGTTGATTGCTCGCGTGGCGACATAGTCACCGACCCGGTCGAAGTCTCGGCGGGCGGGGCCATGAAGAAAACAACGATCTTAGGCCCGAGACGATACACGCCGCGGAATGACGGAGGCGGATCGTACTCGTCAACGAGCGGACAGGTGAAACTAGGGTTTATCATGCCGAGCCCGACACCGGGACCGTCGTCGTGGGGAAGAGTTGGCAAGGGCTCGGGACGGGCACAACAAAAGGCGATCCTCCGAGAGGAGCAACGTGCACGAGCACGAAGTGGAGCACCGAGCCGCCGGGCCAAAACGCGCTCATGGGGAATACCGGGGCGGTCGACCTCAACCGCCCCGACCTGCCGACCCCAGTTTGGAAAAATCTAAGGATCACCATTCTCCGTAACAATCGCCGAGGGGCCCCACCGCGGGGTTCAAAATCCCCAAATTTGATAAGTATGAACCCACGACGGACGCAATTACGCACGTCCAAAGCAAGATCGCCCGGTCTCCGAGCCGTACGGCCATAGCGATTCCCTCATGTGCCGAACGTTCTCCATGAGCTTGGGGACCACGGCCCTCCTATGGTATAGCCATTTCGCTCCGGGGTCTATAAACAACTTCGACGAGCTCGAGCGCGCGTTCACATCTCGGTTTGTGACCAAAGAACACACACACCAAGACGCCGACGCGCTTGTCAACATGAAGAGGGATCGGACGAGGCCCGAAGAGTACATCGCTCGCTACTATGAGGTGTACAAATTTCGTGGAGGGTCAGTGACCGAAGATTGCCTCCACATCATTTAAGAACGGACTCAACAAATCACTCCGACCTTTTCAAAGAGCTCATGGTCCTAGGCCGCCAAAAAATATGGTCGAACTAATGGAAACCGTGGAACCGCTTCCGAGAGCTCGAAGAACATCTCTTCGACCGAGCGTCGAAGGAGATACAGCAAGGCCGCGCCAAAGAAGCGAAAAAGCAAGTGAACAATTTGAAGCAAAGAAGAAACGATCGGGAGGAGGTTTGGGAACAGGTCCCCGAGACGCTAGCAGGGACAAAAACGACGGAGGGGGATGGGAAAGGCCCCACAGAAACGACAACGATTATGTCGCCGAAACGACATATTTCACAATGCCAATCTACAATGCCGCTTCTTTGAGATGGGCCTAAGCGCCGGTTCTACTGACCGGAGGAGAAAATGGGGTCGGATCCCGCCCGAAAGGGAAATGTACATACCACAATGAGGTGGGACACTACACGACGGTGCCGACCGTTTAAAGCGCACCTCGAACGATTGGTCGCCGAAGGACGTATGGAGGAATGGATAGACCACGGTCGGACGCCGACCGTGCTCGGGTCTTGCTCCGCAGCCAAAACCAAAGCAAAGCCGTCCCTCCACCACTTCCGAACCAACAGGCGCCCGGGGACAGGGGTGCGCCGGGGTGGTTGTCACTATCCACGGCCCGTCGGCAAAGCCTGTGCCAACGCGATGCATACGGAGCCGAAGATGGAGGCGGCCATGCAGTAATGACGCTCGGTAGAGCGCCAAAGCGAAAGTATGAGGAGCCTATGGACCCATACACTATTTCCTTCTCCGAGCAAGATTTGGACGGGTCGCTCCCACACGATGACGCCCGGTAATCGAGATAAGTATTGACCTCGTGGATGTTAGGCGGATCTTGGTAGACCGGGAAGCTCCGCCGACGTCCTCTACTACTCGGCCTACAAGGCCATCGGACGAACGCGTGAGGAGCTTACCCTCCGACACACCCCTTGTCGGGTTCTCCGGGTTTCCAAAGATACCCGCTCGCAAAGATCACCCTCCCGCCCGGGCGGGGTCGATGCGTTGGAGGTAGAATTCACCGTGGTGGATTCTCCGAGCCCCTACAATGCCATTCTAGGGCGAGGCCGGCTCCATGCGACGCCACACTCACCGAGCTTAAGGACTACATGTCCCGGCGCCCGCTAGTCATGCCAAGGGAAGATGAAGAGTTGTACCTCTACTCGGGCGGTGTCCGACCACGCCGTAAGCTCGGCACTGGTTCGGCAAGAGGGCTTGGAGCAGTTCCCGATCTATTACTCGAGCAAAACAATGCTCCCAAACCGAGACAAGGTACTTGCCAATTGAGAAGTTGGCACTCTCTCCGTCACGGCTAAAAGGAAACTCCTACCCTATTTTCAAAGCCACACAGCTCGTCGTAATCACGGCGTATCCCCGAAGACCGTCATGCGTAAGGCGATCTCTCGGACCGACCCGCAAGTGGTCCTTGAAGTTAGCCAACTTTGACATCCTACGAGCCCTGACGGCGATCAAGGGTCGGGCGTTGGGCGACTTTGTCGCCGAGCTCACTCCGGCGGAAACCGAGATCCGTAAGAGATTACCGCCGAGGACGTCGGAGGCGAGTCGGCCGAGGCACCATCACCTCGAATGGATCTGGATTCATTCTCAAACGCTCCCCGCCTCGCATGGCTACCATTTATACAGCCGAGTCTTGGCGCATGCACGTGGATGGCGCATCTAACATGCCGAGGGGCGGGGCCGGAATCGTGCTTATCTCGCCCGAAGGGACTCTTCACGAGTGCGCAATGAGCATCGGGTTCCCACCACGAACAACGAGGCCGAGTACGAAGCTTTGATTGCTTGGATTCTGCCTTGCTCTAGCTCTCGGGGTGGATGAACTACGGGTTTACAACGACTCCATGCTTTGGTGGTGAACCACCAACAACATTACGCTCCTGGGACTCTCGGATGTTGAAATACATTAGCCATGTTCGGAATTGCAAAACAAACTTGAGGGCTATCCACTTCTCCCATATCGGCCTATCCAAGAACGCTCACGCGACGCCTGCGCCCTCGGATCGGCGTGCACAGCAACGAACTCGGGGCACGCGGACGATCACGCTTGGGAGATCGCGGTCCCGGCCTTCGAACCAGCCCCGAAGACGTTATGACAATCGCCGCCTGGTCCGAGCTAGATGGATCCCCGGTCTCCTACCTCCGAGACCAGACCCTCCTTCGAGACAAAAGGGAGGCTCACCGGATCGCCGCCCGGGCGTCCTATTTCCTCTCCCCGACGCGCTCTATCGCCGTACCTACACCGGTCCCGATCTCCGCGTCTTTGCACGATGCGGAGGTGCCTCACGTGCTTCATGAACTCCACGAGGGAAGTTGTGGTAACCACTTAGGGGCGCACCCTCTCCGAGCGGGTCGTAACCCGGTGGCTACTTGGTGGCCAAAGATGAGGAAGAGCGCTGAAGATTATGTCAAGAAGTGTGAGGCATGCCGAGGGCATTCCCCATTCTTCACCACCCACCATGACACTCAAATGCCGGTCACAAGCCCATGGCATTCGCCCAATGGGGGCTCGATATTGTTGGAATACTCCCCACCGCCCCCGGTGGATTTCAAGACACTGATCACGGCCACGGACTACTTCACCAAGTGGGTAGAAGCCGAACCCACGATCCACATCACAGTAGCCGCCGAGGTCGAGCGGTTCATCCGGAAAAACATCATCTCTCGGTTCGGTGTGCCCTATGCTATCATCTCCGACAACGGTACCCAATTTGTCGCCGAGGCCATCAACACGCTTTGTAAGAAAAAGAACATTTGCGTCTACAATTCAACCGTGGCCTACCCTCGGGGAATGGCTGGCGAGGCCTCGAACAAGTCGATCTCGTCCGGCCTCAGCGTCGGGCCGACCAACAAGCGAGGAAGTGGGTGGAAGAGCTCCCAAAGTCCTTTGGGGTTACCGAACAACCCCGGGCAGGAATCGGCCGAACGCCATTCTCCATGGCTTATGGGATGGAGGCCGTCCTCCCACTTGCCGCTATTGCTCCCTCCGCCCGAACCGAAATCTTCCATCCCGCCACGAATGATGAGCACCTCACCTCCGAGCTTGACCAAATCGAAGATGTCCGAGATGAGGCTCACATCAAATACGCCGCGTGCCAGGAAGTCGCTCGGGGTATAACAAAAAACGTCGTTCGCGTCCGCCCTTTCAACGTCGATGATCTCGTCCTCCGAGAGGTTGTCCAAAAGAAAAACAAGAAGAAGTTTATGCCCAATTGGGAGGGCCTCACCGTATAATGGCCAAAGGCGCTATGGGGCTTACAAGCTTGCCGAGATGGACCAAGCACGGCACTGTAAGCAACCCATGGAACGCCTCGAAGTTAAGAAAATTCTATGGTTAGGATCTTGTGTTTATCATTTTTACGATTGTCGTGCCCTCGGTAGCTTTTTGTAATGCCCGGGGATCGAAGTGTTAATGATAAGATCCTTTCTTCGGGCTTGTCATTTTTCGATTTCTACTTTCCTACAAGTAATTGTCCTCGGCTCGAAGGCCTTAGCAAGATCACTACCGTTCGGTGGAACGACTCGACCCTATTCGGAAGAACGGTCTTCCATGTTCGGTTGAACGAAATATTCTACTCGGTAAAACGATTAGTAGGTGTTCGGTTGAACGCACAATTGTATCCGATAGAGCGGCGCTAATATGTACCGGCGTTCGGGCGTGCCCCCGGTCTCGGGACCAACCTATCGAACTAGTCGGGGCTATTGTTTTGGTTATCCGCTTAGCGCGTTCTTTCCTTCGGGCTCGACTTCGGGAACCGAGGGCTGTCCCTCCTTAATTGCCAAGCGGCCGGGAAACCTTTTCAACTCTTTTGCTTCTACCGGGTGCCGTTGTGGCATTGGCTCCCGCCGGCTGGGCTATCACTTATTACCGCTTTTGGTGGATACGATCCATTATGCACGAGAGTCATAACTTGAAGGAAATTCGATAAAAACATTCAAGAAGAAGGAAGGAAAGAAGATATTCATTCATTCATTAAAAAAAACAAAAAAGTACAATTACAAGTGCTCGGATCGGCCTATGCATAACCGTTCGGCGCCAATCCGTTTAATAAAAAAAAGGCTTCGATAGGACTAGGCCTCCGTGGGATTAGGCTCGGCGGTCGGGTTCCCGGTCGAGTTTTCAGCCGCGGGATCTGTGGCCTCGGCATCCTCGGCATCGCCGCCTTGGAGTTTCCTCCTCGTCATCGAGAGGGCATCTCTGGGACCTCGGCCTCGGGCACGGGAGGGATGGAGGACCGGAGGGCGAGTTCGCCGGACAGAAACAATGTCGTAGGCCCGAGCGAAGGCGTGAGGCCGCAGTCGGTCGACCGAGGAGGTAACCCTTTTTGAAGGCCTTCTCCTCGTTGTCGTTGTCCTCCTTGGCGAATTTACGTAGAGTGTCCCTCGACCCCTCCTCGATAGCCGTTGGAATCGGCGCTGCCATCATCTCTTCGTGGTCGGTTTGGGCGTCCAAGATCCTTCTCGGCTTGAGCCCCTCTCCTCCGTGGCCGTAATCTTGCTTTCGGCCGTCATGGCCCTCTCGGCCTCCTTTTGGAGGCGGCGCGCCTCCGCCACTGTTTCTCAAGCTCCTCCCGTCGGCGGCGAGGGCCTCGGCTTTCTTCTTCGATCCGCCCGAGCCTTCCGCTCGGCGTCGAGCTTCTTCTCGGCGACGGCCTTCTCCTCCCGAGGTTGTAGACCTTGTCGCCGAGAGCTAGGGCGGATTGGCCGGCTGCAAAGATGGAAAATCGATAAGTACGTGAGCTAAAATCCGAGAATGGAAACTTCGAGAAATCACTGATTAAGACATAAGCGAAACTTTTACCTTCACGATCCGGGGCGCAAAGGTCGGCATAGTTGTCGGCCTGTATTCTTCGACACGGCCTACATGTCTCTCGGAAGGGCAAGGGCCTTGAGCGAGTCATGGCCGTCTTCTTGTTCTCCGGACGCTTGCGAGCTTTTTGATGGGCTCGCCCGTGAAGTCTAGATCACCGGGATCCACGGCTCGTCCTTGTTGATCTAGGAGAGCCCGACCTCGGGCGGGACCTCGCTTGTCCTTGGGAGCAACCTCCTTCGGAGGGGCATCGACGGGCGTGCCGCGGGGAGGAGGTGGTGGTGGGCCCGTCGGGGTCTTCTGGTGGCATCCCCGCCGACAATAGTGGGCTCGGCCGTTCGAGGCTTCTTGTGGAGGGCATCGCCTTTGGCGGTGTGGCCGGCCGACCGCGGCCTCCCTCTCGGCCTCCTTCCTCTTCCTCTCCGCCTTTTCTTTCATTTGCGCTTCCTTCGCCGAAGCTCCGACCATTGAGCCTTGGACCCGCTTCCCGCGATGAACGATCGGGGAAGGCGATTAGATGTCCTCGGCGCACGCTCGCGCCCGACAAGGTCGGCTCGAGAGATGTCGGTGTCAAAGTGCCGAACGCGACGGGTCCCGTCCGCGGCACAGCTCTTTCCCCTTCTTGAAAGCCTTTGTAGACCGACACGTATCCGAGGATGGCGGGGCCGTGCGGTCCGGGATCCGAAAGACGCAATCAATAACGTCGGCGTCGCGTCCCCGGCAAGGTACTTCGTGACCTCTCCACACTCGCAAAACAAGGAATAGCGTTAGCGTTCGGCGGAGTGTAACGGTGAGTACAAATAAAATGTAGGACCGGGAGGAATGCATATGAAAAGAAAAGAAGTACGCGTGGTCGGACTTACTGGCTTCTCCCGTTTCCGAGGAACAGACGACACGGTCCCGGGGGCTCTCTCGTAGTTGCCCTGACGATCACCAACTCGCAGCGTGCCTTTCGAGTCGGAGAGGCACCCGATCAAGGGGGATACTCCGGCGCCCGGCGAAGTAGTATCTCCGTGGCGCGCTCCGCGCGACAACGTACGGCCATGAGATCGCAGAGGCGGAAAGGAATGTTGTGCACCTCCGCCACCTCACCACCGAGCGAGATAACTCGGAAGGCGTTGGTGGTGAGCCGATGGGGTGCAAGTTGGTACGCTTCAAGGAATTGCCGAAGGAGTTTGGGCATCGGGAACGTTAGCCCGCCGTCACAAATGGCCATCAACGGGACCGTGACCTCCCCCGTCGGTAGTGGATTCTACCGTCCGTGGGTCGGGAAATGTCTACGTCGTTCGAATGCCATAATCCTTGCGGAACGAGGCGGCTTCTCGACGGATCCGTCGAAGTAATCCTTGACGTATTTGCACGCCGTGCTTCGGATTCCTGGGGATCGATTCCCAATCGGGTCCCCCTCCGCTCGGCGGGATCCGGACGTGCCCTTTTTGCACAAAGGGCACCCTCGGAGGTTCCTTCCTCCGTCTCGGTCGACCGCCCTTCGGGCTCGTCCTCGCCACGTTCCTCCTCGAGCCCTCGCCATCGGAAAAGTGCCCCGAGCCCTCTACGTCCATCCAGGGCTCCGGAACGAGTCCACCTCCGGGACCTCTCGCCGCCTCGGGCACCTCGAACCCGGCCGCGGCCCCTGTCGATCTCCACGACATCCGAGTCCGAGGAAAAC
Source organism: Vaccinium myrtillus (assembly GCA_016920895.1). Taxonomy (NCBI): domain Eukaryota; kingdom Viridiplantae; phylum Streptophyta; class Magnoliopsida; order Ericales; family Ericaceae; genus Vaccinium; species Vaccinium myrtillus. The sequence goes on along the minus strand of JADGMU010000065.1, from coordinate 51,998 downwards.
CCCTCGGATAGGTTGGGGAGTTTGGTCGGATCGGCGCAGGGAGACTATGGTTGCGGGATCTCGGTCGGCATCCCGCTCTCGGTGGGGATGTCGGGGGCCCGCCCTTGCCCGGAGGTGGAGGTTTGGGCACCGCTCCGCTCGCTCCCCGGCTTCCTCTTCAAGCTCCATCCAACGTTCGGGGTTATCGCTTGGAGGGGGCTATGTTCGGTGGTGCTACTCCGGCCCGTGGGGGACAATGCGCTCGGCTTCTATAATTCCTCCCGAGACTTCGAGTTGCTCGCGGAGGAGGAGGTCTTGGATGAAATTGCCGAACTCCGTAATCGGCGAGAACGTCGTCTTGGGATGAGTCCGAAGAGATTGAGCTCATCCATGCGAGGACCTACAGTGCACGGGTGAAACAACCATCGATATGCACGGGTTTGAATTCAAGAAGATATGAAGGGTTGAGCTTCGGCCCCAAATGAGCTCCCCACGGGTGTTAATTTTTCCGAGAGACCAACTAGTCTACAAGCTCTCGGCTAAACCTAAGGGAAAGACGCGTTCGGATCGCTTAATGGAACTCGGCAAAGGATAGTGCGTACGAAGGGTAAGCGCTCGGAAGAACACGTTGAGTGCTCATCAAGCCCCGTAATCCGGCGGCCGTGCTCCGCCGCACAAACCGCCGGAAAACTCAAACGCAACCACACGAGAAACGAAACGCTCGAAAACCCACCCAAAAATGCGGAAAAAACATGCAAAAACTTGAGAAATTGCGTAAAAACATAGAGAAAGTGAAGAAAAGTGCAATACCTTGGATTTGGGAAAGAACTTCGCTAAAACTCGATTTCCACGATGGAGAGGGTTGAACACAACGATGGAAGGTGGTGGCGCGGGGATCGATGCTAGAGAGAGAGTAACGGTGCTCTCTCTTCCCCCTTGTATTTATAGGGGTGGGTGGAAGAGCCGTTAATGCGTCGGCTCGGGAGGCCAAGGGTCACCCCCCGCATCGCGACACCTCCCACGCATTCAAAATCATTTGGGCGCGAATCCGGATGACGGCGCTAGGACCAATCACGAACGACGCGTGGCAAAGCAACGTCGACGCGTCACGATTCCCGACCGGTGCGTCGACGTCTTTTCATGTCGCGTCTCGATGTGACGTTAGAGTTCGAACCATCCCGGCGCTCGGATAACTTGGACTCGGAGCGTCCCGCACCCCGACCGCAGGGCAACCCTCCGAGCATGGCTCCCCGACCGCAATCCACGAACGATCAACTCCTCCTCATCCGTCGTCCCTCGGCCCGAGAAGTTGATGGGGCTATTGTAGCGGCCGGGTTCATAGGGGTCGGCATGGGTCATCGTCTCGAAATCCGCAAAGCGAATGCGGATCGATCCGCCTCAATGGTGCCGAGCGAACGGTGCCCTCGGCGGACGGTGCGGATGCACGGTTGACTCGGCGAATATGGATTTGAACGATGCCCGCCCGAATGGCTTGGCGCCGAAGGCATGGTATCCACAACCTGGTTCTTGCTAAAAACCCTCGGGGTCTCTGCCGAGTGACGTGCCGAGCGCCCGAGGACCGGGCCGCTCACGTGCCGAGTCGATTGACCTCGGTAAAGCGGGGGCTCGGTTACACTTGACTCGGCGGTGGCGTCATCGGGCACGATACACATCCCACGATGAAGCATTAAATGTGGCGAGTCACCTACTCGCCACCGCCGCTTGGAGCACGTGGGCGATGGGGAATGTCTCGAGGTGATTTGACTACTCGAGCCCACGTGCCATGACGTCACCGGAGCGCGCGTCGGAGCAGAGATAAAGGTCACATCAACCTGTCATTCCGAGCGTGAATGACAGGCGCGTGGTGGTCACCGGCGCGTGCGGGGCACGCCCTCGGCCTATAAATACCCAACCACCACTACCGCAAAGGGGGTCGGGATCCCTCTCTCCTCATTTACTACCCTCTTAACTCCACTTCTCCCCAAAAATCTCCGGTGTATTTCTTCCTCCGGTGATCGACTTAATCGCCGGAGTGCCTTCCCGGACCACCACCGTCCGGCTAGGCACCGACGTGGTTGTCTACGTGTGCGGTCATCAACATCGCAAGCGGCAAAGGCTCGGGCGCATACCACTCCCTCTACCACTACCCATTCCACCCTAAGAGGTTCGAAGGCTCACTCCGTGAAGAGACCCCCACATGTTGTAAAAATAAGATCCAACAATGGTCATTGTACTCAAATACCCAAAGACATGCATGTGTGTGTGAATGTAGCGTATATAGAGGATGGGCACACGCGTGCGATGCATGTGCAAGTCGAAATTTGTTAAAATATGCGAAAGAAACCATTAACAATTGACCTCTTGTTAGTGGTTTCGGAGAAAGAAATAAAGGGCAGTGCATCATTATATGAATGGGACTGCCTCATTTCACTCAGACACATTTTACATCGTTTTTCTTCGTTCTTGATGCTAAAAGAAAAAAGAATTACTTGTATTTTGGTATGAGTGGTAACGCAAAAGTGGATTTTTGCAAATGGGCCAAGGAATTTTTGTTTTGTGCAAACAATAATGCAATCTAAAAAATGGACAATTGCACCGTCCATTTTAGAGAATCGCAATCTGAAAATGGCTAAGAATGCGTATGTGGCATCGTTTTTGGTGTCGTTGTTGTCGTCGGAGAGTAGGATCACGTTCATTGAGATAGTGTCACCGGCGGAAATTTTGGCTGCCGGAGAAACTATGGTCGATTAGGATTGCCATGGTCTCCTGTGCCTCTCCCTCTTCCTCTGCAAGACTGGATGTCGTGTCTCTCACAGAATGGGAAGGAGAAAATAATGACAGCGGTTAAGAGGTGCAGTTGTGCAGTTACTCTTTTGTAACCTTTTTTTTCCCAAGGTGTAACCGCTCGTATCAAGTTGTTTTTGAATTAACTGATTTGTTTGAGGGCAATATCGGAATGTGAAAAGTCTACACAGCCTCAAAATTTGTGGACACCAAACCTTTTCTCTCCTTTATATATTAGATAGATTGTTCAATTTGTTTGAGAAAATTGTTCAATTTGTTTGAGAATTGATATCTAGGTAGATTTTTTTTTGATATCTAGGTAGATGGGTAGCCCTTCTGTACAACATTTTAATACCCATTACGTGTTATGCTTTTTTGGGCAGAACCTTGGCCTAGAAAGATCAAATTTTTGGAAACTGGTATGCTTGATTTATCGAGGTACTTATAGGAGTCATATCACTTGGCGTAACTTATACGCGGGTTGCCCTTTCTGTAGAATTGAAATTATAGAAACTGGTATGCTTGATTTCTCGGGATACAATGGGGACATGACTTGGTGCAAGTATCCAGAGTTAGGAGTGTTTTTTCTAATACCCATGAGGACCATGACTATAAGTGTGATTTGGGCAGCATGAGTATTCTTTCTGTTTTCCTGAATCTTATTACCATAAAGATGTTGGGTTTGATCTGAAAGAGAATAAAAATATAAGGAATCTCTACTGGTATCAAACCATGGGGGAATCCCTTTTGTCCTTTTTTTCTGTTTTGACACAAGCGCACAAAAACCTTAGGGGCACAAAACCTCTATGTGGACAAAGACATTTTTGGGGAGAACATTCATGGGATCTTTTCCCATGAAGAATCTGTGTGGATTATAGCAGTTTGCGAAAGAGCCAAATCTTAGCAGGGCACATAAAAGAGCCAAATACTTGAAAGAGCCATATCACCTAAATTTAGTAAGGAATATGCACAAGGATGATGGTGACTTAAAGTGAGAGCCACAATACCAATGGCGGGTAGCTAAGTGGAATCTTATTGGATAATTCTTTATGGCAATACTTCTTTCTCTTGAATTGTGAACTGATGCAAGCATTTTCTGCACTGTTTCAAGTTGTTTTGAGCAGGTACATTACTAGCAGGTTCCAACTCAGGAAGGGGTTGCTTTGTGCAAGTCTTTACTTGCAGGTTCAGACTCAGAGGAGGGTACTCAACCAGAGGCATCTCTGATTTCTCATTTCAGACCAGAGTTATTACTTATAATAGGTTGGTAAGGTATCTTATTCTTGCTTAACTCTTACTATCTGTGATATGCCTTAAGGGGCATGCAATGATCCTACCTGGAAATCATACTTGAGTTGTGCGAAACTACCATATTGTGTGCATTCCCAGTGAGTTGTGAGCTTGAACCCCAGAGTTCTTTCATGAGGGGAGGTAATATGTAGTAGGGGAGTTTTGTGAGGCTTAGTTGAGGGAGATTGTCCATTTGCAAGGTCCGAGTGCTATTCTATGCTAATTTCCTAGTAATTATGAAGTGAATGGAAGTGAGATCGGTGCTATGATTGTGTTTTCTTAATAATTTTTTATTCTCAAAATATGGACGAACAATTGGGACTGAGAGGTTACAATTTTGAAACACAAGGGAAAAGATATCTTTTAGTAGGCTGTAAAATTTGGATATTTATTGGTTTTGTGCAAGATATAACAGCAGATTTTCATGTGTTTCCGGATGCATAGTGTTTTCACTAAATTTGTCCTTTTCACTTTGTTTTTCAGTTGTCCCTGATGAAGACTGAGAGAAGAAGGAGGTGTATTATCCCATGAGGAAGTATGCTATTAAAGTGTAGGGTTGAGCTATTGCGGAGTAGATTTCTGTTGTCGGGCATCCATACATCTTGTTTCAAGTGTGAACTATTTAGTTTTGTTGCGTCTTTCATCATAAGTTTGGTGGATTATTGATAAGTTCTATTTTTTTTAAGAAGCAGACGTTGAAGTTCCGAATCTTTTATGGGTGCGGTGGTAAGGTTTTTGGTTAGATAACTGATATATGCAAGGGTTTTGATTCAAGTTTGATGGATAATGGTTAGCAAGCTCTCTCTTCCGAGCTCGACTAGAGGTCTGTGGTTTACTTTTTGTTTTGTGTTCACACTCAATTACCAGAACTTTACAGTAGGCTTTTTTCAGGAAAAACCATAACGAAATTGGTGCTATAGTTCTAAAAAACAATTGCTGGTTTAAAAGCAATGTGGTACTGCTGATACATTTATCCACAAAATTCTCAGGCTAGAATATTCATGAGCTTTGATTTGCAAAGCATATCACTAGATAAGAACCATGAATTTTGGCATCAAGTTCTGTATAAGTCGGCCGCAATACTAAGTCTATTTTTCGGGGCCAGTCAAGGGACAAATTTTGACACAAAAATAACACTCCATCTCAGCCAACTCAGCCATTCATAAGCATATATTTGCGCCATCATCAAGGACGATAACTCCAAAATTAATAACAAGAATAAGTATCCAGTGTTTTCTCTCTGTTACAAAAACAAAAGAATAAAAAAACAACCGAGATATACAATACAATTAGAGAGCAAGACCAAAAACACAAACACAATTGCCTAGGAGAGGCGCATTTTCTCTACCCTGCATTTTCGAAGTCCACAATACCGTTATAAGCACAGAGATATGCTTATAGTCAGGATACAGTGGGATATCCCAAGAAGTTTATTTTCGGCGTTCTAAGCAACCGCTCCTTGCTCTTGTGGCCTTGCTAATGATTGCCAACCGGAGGCAGTTTCCATGGTCCATGCCGAATAAAATTCACTAGGACGGAACACGCATTCTCCTCTCACCCCAGTTAATAAGCATGCTTGAGCTCCCTTCAGGAACAAATCTCCCTCTGACCTTATCAACCCAGACTTAGCCTCCTCCTTGTCTGCAGCCTGGAGACCGTCGCAGCAATCAGATCTTAACAGTCAGCAATGAAATCTTACCAGTCATGATAATCATAGGTTGTGCAATCGAAAACACTAAATAGTCTATCTACCTTTTATGTGTAGTACTCGAAAGTTTTCTTCTTCTGTCCAGCTTCGTAGATGTTGCACTGAGAATATATCTATTGGAGACAAAAGCAGGACACCAAGCACGAATCAAGACAACATCCTATAATTAGCATTACAGCTTAACTCGGTGTTACTTGGACTCGGGTATTAGGATTTCTTAATCTTAGAATTCACAAATATGCATCAATGTGGATTTGGTTATGTACACATCCCTTGATGAAAGACCTGGTTGTATCTACTATCTAGTGTATGGCAGAATTGAAGAGTCCATGTAACAAAGTTCTACTATATATGATAAAGAGCCCAAGCACCATTTACCTGTGCTTCCTATTTGGTCTGTGCGAGCGACGACCCAGAGTTCACACAAAGGCTGCGACAATTACCTATTAGTGGGAGCATTAGAATTTCCCATAGACACAATATTAGGACTTGCAAGCAAATTCTGGGGCTTGATATCACGGTGACAAAGACCAATACAATTATGGATGTCAGCAAGAGCTCTGCATATCTGCACCCAAAAAGAGCCGATAGCCTCAGAAATGTAAACCATCTTCTAACCTTCATATAACATATCAATTACATCTAAGAAAGAGGGGAAATATGTTAATCCTTTTGCAGATTATTTGACATTGGCATCCCAAGTCTGATAAAACACTGAGGAAAAAACAAAGGTCTGCACATGCAAGCATTATTTGATGCAGAAAGGAAGCTTTAACATTTAATTGTACCAAGTACACAACATCATCAGAGAGTTGAGGGATGTAACAACCCCCTCCTCTTGCTATTTCAATAGCATAACACTACCATCTCTACCATATTCAATCTAAATCACAAAGGCAACGGTGCTTTCACTATGCTTCAAGAGTATATTATCGTAATAAAATTGCTATGAAAAAGTGAAGTATGAAGAGTCACCAAACATCCAAGATAGAACCACCAAATTTGAAGAGAAAAGAAAGATGATACAAATATTGAGAGGAAGCTAGTGATCACTGATCATATATGCAAAACTCAATTGAATATACCTTAATTCCCTCCAAATATAGTGTTCTTCAAAAACTGCAACGAAAACAAAAATTTCACAAGTTAAATTGTTTATAGTGGCTATGGATCAATAAAACAGAAGAAGATTAAGCACACTTATTGGACCTCGTTAATGATTGAGAAATTTTAAAGCACCTATAACTTTGGCGGAACGGATTGGAATTTTCAACAAAGGGAGGGCGCGAAGGGTAAGATGCCTATAATTTGGTGGAATGCTATTGAAGACTTTGAACGCTATAATTTTTAAGTGCGAGAGTTTCCTCCGTTCTTATCACGAACGTTATGTTTGCTTTTCTATCATAAAATTCCTAAAAGAAAGCTATCAGATGATGCCATTAAAAGCCATGTATCTTGTAGTGAGCAAAAGTTCATACAAATCTGCAAATATTATGGTAGGGAAGTAGCTAAGTCATACTCAATTTCTATTTCAGTCTACAAATTAAGTACACATTAAGTGTTTGCAATTGTCTCGATTACTTTGGCATTGCATCTCTTACTACCTTGGCCACGGTTAATTTTTAAGGAATATCACACGGCATTTTTAATTGGTTGGGATAGCATTGTCCAATGATAAAAGTTAAATGACAAAAGAAGCTCATGCTGCTCTATAGTATCCTATGGTCCATCTATCCACGTCATCAAAGCAAAGACAAATACTTGCAACTCCCACAACCATGCAGCACCCAATTCAACTAACATCGAGTTATCCAACCGTTACTATGCTAAGTTCAGCAATTCTAAACCCCCAAAACCAGCAGTTGAATGGCTCCGAACCCAGCACCGAAAGTTCAAAAATAACCTATTTACCATGACACAATGAGAAAAAAATAGCAATGATAGGAACACAACTCTGGATGCACCTATATCCACAGCTTTTGAATGGCTCCGAGCACAACTGTGTTCTAAAGTTGTGTTCATAAGACTTTTTTGAGAAAAAGTAGTAGAATGTCTTTCTTTTTCTTTTTATATCCACAGCTCCTTAGAGGGAAAGGGAACGGTGTAGCTCAATTTGCTATGCTGGCTACCACCAAACATTAAGATTGTATATCCTCACACCATGATAGGTTAAGTTGTCAATTAAAGAGAAAGTTCTTTTCAACCTCAAGGCAAACCCCCACTGAAATGAAAATTGATAGAAGTATTTTGATGCAACCAACTCGAAATTTGGGAATTCTAATGCCTTTTTTTTTGTTGGAAAAGGAACTTGATGCCTCTTTTGCACACATAATGCAAGTATTGATGCCTCTCTCTCTCGCACATTTTATCGAACACATAAAATGCAAGAATGAAATCGGATTTAAAAAGGAACACATGGCTGAAATACAGACTGAACATGTGGATGTTCGTACTCATAACAGAAGAGAAAGAGAGAGAGAGGGACAGAAAGCCAAACATAACATGGATCAAATAACAGTAGTCTGAACCAGTTAAGGGTAACACTTTTAGCAATTGGAACAGAGGTAACAGCAGAGTTGCCTTACCAGTGATTTCGGAAAGCACAGAGTTCTATCATCGCCGAGAGAATAGCACGGAAGCAGGAAACACTTCGAAACTCCCTTCCACTCCAAGATTCATTGAGAATGGGGAAAAATCTACAACCATCAGAAGCGCAGGGAGGTAGAGGCGAACAGAACTGCTTATAGGGTTTACAGAGATGATATTGGATGAGAGGAAGAAACAACCGAGATACAGATCGTGGAGAGAGAATTGAGGGAGGGGTTTTGGATGACCGGTTCTACTGGTAGCCAGTATTATGTCTCAAAATTTTGGAGGGTTAAGATAGAATAATTAGCATCCAACGATCAAACCTGCATATGATACGTCTTAAAAAAGGGTGTGTACCATAGCTGGACCCATAAACAATGCATGGCCAAACAATTAGAAATTAAACACACAAGTCCTTTGGGATGCCCGAGGACCATCTGGAAGCAGCAAGCAAATGCTCCTGGAAAAACCAATTGCCACAAATGCTCTTGGACATTGTGAGGTCAACCCAAGGAACCACTATACCCATTACTCCACCGAGCCATATTCAAATTTTAACTAATTAAATCATTCTCTCCAAAGCATATTAATGCCATTGAAAATTATTTCTTTTTTTTTCTTTTCAAAAAACATTTAACTTGGGAAAACCCAACACGGATCATTTCAGAAGACGGGGAAGGAGCTCCACAGCAGTCAACATCTTTGTTGGTGGTTGCACTGCTGGAAGCAGCATTGTGGATGACGTTCTCGAGCTTTTTGGGTTTGGAACCCACTCCTGAATCTAATACCTGAACATGGTATTCATGTGTAAATCATATACATAATACAAACACCTTCTAATCATGCAAAAATGATGCCAACAACGTCATACTATTGTAACATGAAACTCTAAACACAGGAAGATCTAACAGTCATTAATTAGCATCAGAGTTAACTTAAACCACGAATTTACGTTCCTTTAAAAATTGTCGATCTCATGTCTTACGAATATTTGGGTGACACACATGGTTCCAGGTACAGATCCTAACACCAGTTGAGTGGTACCATTCAAAAGAAAGCCACAGTTCCTATAATTAAATTTTGCCGTGGGTTTTTTTTATTAGTAAAACGAATAAAATCTCGGTCCAATTTTTCTAAACCGTTCATTTTTAAAAAAGAAATATTTACATTATTTACGTAACAAAAATCGATGGCACCGACCATCTTTGCACTGATGGTGCACAAGCAGACCCAGGGGCAAACTTCTGGGTTCCACACAAATGATCCGAATCGTTCATTAATTTTAACTTATTCTTTCGAGTAGCCTCGCGAAAAATAAGTTCAATCGGATACCTGCAAGTGCTTGATCCAATGTTCTAATTTTTCATTCAAATTTTAGGATCATTTGTGTGAAACCCAAAAATGGGCCCCTCTGGCCGATCTTTACACCCTCGTTGCACAGATTATCAGTACCCATCTACCCATAGATGGGTTCTTACTTCTTTGTGCAAAATATTAATGTATCCAAATACTGGTGGGTGCATAACCAAATAACCTTAGCGTGAAAAGAAAAAAAAATTGGATTGAAATTGGGGTTGGAGGTGGCACCACCCCTGCCTGACAAAGATATATATCTAAGACCATGTTCCACTAACAAAAACTAGTTTTGTTTTAAATCAAAACTACTTCATTCCACTAAAAACCCCTACAAAAACCAACAAAAAATCACTTCATTCCACTAACCTAAAAAAACAAAATCATTGCACAATCAAGTACATGTACTTTAATCATGTAAAATTGCGAATCTGCCTCCCTTCAAAAAAAAAAATTTGTTTGGGTAGAAGGGTAGATTTGTAATTTCATAACACAACTAAAAAAACCAAAAACCAAAAACTTGTTAGTGGAACTAGTTGGTTTTTTTGAAAAATAAAGATAAAAAACCAAAAACTAAAAAACCAATTAGTGGAACATGGCTAATTGAAAACTGGTTTTTGGTGGTTTTTGGTTTTTGGTTTTGTCCTTATTCAATTTTTTTTTTTGCATTTGTTAGTTTCTGGTCGATTTGTTGTGGTTTTATTCTTCTCTCTAAAAAATCTAAAAAGTATAAAATTATTAATTGTTTAAAGTTTTGTGAATAAAGACGAAAAATAAACCACAATGGTTTTTTTACCCAAAGGAGCCTAAACCTTCTTATATAAGAACGGAGGAAGCCATGCCATTTTTTACCATTTCGGACGAAAATGCCATTAGTTTTATGTTGTTTTGTGATTTGGTATCAGGGTTATTTTTGTCTTTTCAAATTTATATTTGGTTTTGTAATTTTGCGTTCTCTGATCCCCGAAAATCAGGGAAAAAGGCTGAGCTCTTTTTCCATCTTCCAGACGCTGCCTTCTTTTCTCCTCTTTTCCGGTTTTTCCGCGTCCAGCACTGCAGTGGCTACTGTTGCTACAGCGATCGACTGTCCTTGAAGAACTGTTGTTACAACTTTTTACAATTCGATTGGACTGGGATTGAAGTCTTTCTCTCCTTCCTTTGTCGAGAAGTAAACGTGAATCACGTACGGTGGTGATGTGAGCATTTCCTGTAGAATAGCTCCGGAATCTATGGCTTTTCTATGTGCACTGTTTGAGCGGCGCTGTATAAAAAAAGACATTCGTAGGGAGTAGTTCAAGCAAGCGGCTCACTCTCTCTCGCTCTCTCGACCGCCATGGGCTTCCTCCATAGTCCGGTAAGTAACTGCAGCTGCTAATTATATGTTCTTTTTTGCGACTAGAATTTCAGATGTCTCCAACTTTTGGACTGTTTCAGCTCTGCTCTGGTATGGGTGTGTATTTATCCTCTTCTTTTTTCGCGTCATAAACTTAAATCCCTAAAGTTTGTGTGTGGTGCTCAAGAAACTCGAAGAATCATACACTTCAATACAATTCATATATATGTTCAATACTTGGATTATTTATTGGTTATTTTAGTGTTTTTATTTGCAGAACTAACCAAGAATCTTGGGATGGAGGATAGTATTTTTTTCGTATATGTGGTTGCAGCTCTTCTTTTTCCGTCCTGAGGTATTTCTCAATCAATTTCTAATTTAAATTTTCTGTGATTTTTGGGTAAAAATGCGGGGTCGCACACCATTTAATGAAGGCCTTTGGTTTTGTTCGTTGTTTTTTTTTGTTGGATATTGTAGATGCTCAGTTAGATTGAGAGAAAATAGAAATGGCTACAAACTTGAGTCGTGCAATTTGATCTTCTTTGCGTTGTACGAGTATTTGTTTGCTCAAGTTTTGGGTATGACTAGCTCCTGTGGATAATAGCATTACCAAATTTGTGGGTGATATTTGTAACATGCTTACTGCATAGTTGTGTTTACTTTTTTGTTCGATCAACATAATCTTTGAACAAATCCTCTCTCCTCTTTAATTCTGCTTATTGTTTAAAGGAACTATTCACAATCAAGTATAAAAAAATGAGAATATTTAAGTTGCAGGAAGTATTCACAATCAAGTAGAGGGACGGTTGATATCCTCATTTTGTTTTTTAGGAACTATTCATAATCAAGTTTCAGTAATCAAAGTTTATTTTTGTTTCTGTTAATAAGCCCTATTTTGGATCTTCTTCGTGTAGTTCCTCTATTCAGCATCAGTATCTCACCATAGTGGTACAGTTGTTTCAGTTGAATGACCTCTACAAAATGTAAATTACCCTTATGTTTTTCCATTTTCTGTGCTTTATTTTTAGTTTTGTGTTTTGATGATGGTGTGGGTATTTTTTTTTATCTGAGGAAAAAGATTAGATTGTATATTTTGTGTTTAGGTTTTCGGGTCTCACTTTTCTTAGCTTCTCTCGTTAAGTTTAGTAATTCATTTTCCTAGAACAAATTTCACCACCTTCCCATTTTGTATTTTCATTTTATCATTTGGAATCGACTCACAAATGTGTTTAGCAATGATTAGGAATACACAAATTCAATATGTTATCCTACTATGACTTGGGTACCATAAATTAGCATGTAACTAAGTAATGTAGTAAGTCATCCCTTCGTAACATAACCAGCTTGGGTACCATAAATTAGTATGCTTGGTTGGAAGCATAATTAAGTCACTTGTCTTGAAGCTACTTGTTACTTGTCTTCAATCTATTTTTTATGTGCATAGTGAACCAAATGCTATTGTCTTTACTCGTTTTATCTTTTTTATCTTATTTTGTGATTCTTAGTTTCTTATGATTCTATATTTTGCTTTTGAAATTAATAGAAGCGTAATTGAGCAGGGAAGCCAGAGGAATGTGACAGATCTTTTTTGAGGTCCACAAAGACCGTTGTGCATGAAACGAGTTGTACCTACTATTAGGTCTGCAATTTCTTTCTTTCTTTCTTTTAATTGTTTTCTGGCCAATTATATTTATTGGTGGTATGCCAAGTGAAATGAATTGTCACGTGAGATGAAAAATCGACGTGCTTCTGAAATATTGAATAGTTGGTAGCTAACATGACCTCAATATGTTGTGTCTTTTATTCTCGTTGGTCATTCCTTGATACCACCACATGTTTGTTCTTTAGTTTGTGCTCTCTGGATTGGTTCTCTTTATTCTTTTTCAGACTACAGTTAGGTGAGAGGCAGAGTGGTGGCGGGGTTCACTAATTAAAGTCTTTGTGGCAAAGAAGATTGGGTTCTCGTTTGGTTTGTCTGGTAGCAAAGAACATTAGGGGAAGAAAAGGAAAGACATTTACAGCCTTTCATTGTTTGATATTCTGATCCTCAGGAGCAAACGAAAATGCTCTTCATAATCCAATTAAATGATTATTTGCTGTTGGTGGAGTAATAATTTATTTGGTTATCTGAGCATCAAAGTTTAGTAAGTATTAGACGTTTTGCACTTTAACGATGCTCTGGTAACCGGAAACTTAAAGCTTGTGTATTGATTAAACTGGATGTAGATCTCTTAGTACATTTATGTTTTGGGGTTTTTAATAGATGAGATAAGTTAAGTGTCATTGACTGATTACGAAAAATAAAATAATATTGTGTAGCTCTATTACGATAGATCGATCTTATAAAAATTTCTTTGGATGTGTCTTACTGATTTGTATACTTATAATGATTGTGACCTTTAGTTGTTTGTGCCTTGCTTTGCTCTCTCAAATAAGCAAAAGAAAGAGGAAGAAGAAAAGGGTTTTCTTGAGCCTTTTCATCTTTTTCTTTTGAATTTTTGAAAAAGTTCTTTCTTTTGCTTTTATTTGGTGAAGCTGTTTGTAATTGAGGAAGAAAAAAAACTAAAAGTAAATCTTGAAGTGTTATTAATTTGGGACTCCATTTTCTTAGAAGTGTTATCGAACATGTTTGGATGGACTGCTTCCTTTGTTTGGTCAATCAGTTTCTACCCCCAAGTCTTCTTGAATTTATGCAGTAAAACTCCCCATTCCATTTCTCTTTCAATTCCTCCACTACTTTATCAAAATTAAATCTTCTCGTTTTCCATATGTAGGTTCCTGCCTAAATTGGCGTTTTGTGATTTTTGTCTCGTGTAAAAATGCAGTTTGATAGGGTTGAATTCTGATTTCGTGCTGCTGAGTGCCAAATTTGACCAACCACTCTCCTTATACTGTGAGATTGAGGAGGATCTTCAATGGTGTCTTTATGAATGCGGATGATAGGATGATGGAAATTCTGCAGAGGGTGCAACTTTACATCCCATACGGTACGACAATCAAACGCTACTGCAATTATGTGCTCCTATGCTAAATTTTTACACAAGGAACTGGATTGCTCTCATCACTATTTTATGTTCTGCAATGTCAAGGGAGTAATCAACTATAGAATCTACTTTTGAAGACAGTGAAATGATTCAAATCTATCCATATTGCATGTGCTTTAATCCATATGCAATTATGCACCACAAATATTTGCTTTTATCATGAGCTCCAAATGTGAGGTGTGCATAAATTCATGTATCGTGGGCATATTGCCTATTACTATTGCGCACCTTCTTAAGTATAGCATAAATCATCGTGTACATGCTTTCTCAGGTTCCTGGAAAACCTAAGTTTCAATCAAGTTGCCTTACTGGTTTGAAGACATGGTTGTTCTTGGGGCTTTTATATTTTGTTGTACTTCTTTTTGTTTCCTTTATTGCCCCTTTTGGCTGAAATGTCTCAAGATGATCTTATTCTTTAACTAAAACTTGGATCTGTTTAAGGGACTGTGTTTATGCTATGTAGCACCGACACTTTTAGAGGTCGCCGTGTCCCCGTATGGGACACGAGGACACTTGGGGACACGTATTGGACACCCCACGTGTTGTGTCCCTTAAATTAAATTATTTTTGGAGGGGGACACTCGGGAGACACGACATGGACACGTGTGTCCCATATCTACACACTTTGACTCTCACGATCTCACGCTCTCTCACTCGATGTATATACATATATTTGTGTATATACATATATTTGTGTATATATACATATGTACCGGTATATATTCGATGTATATATCTCCGTTGATGTGTGTGTTTATCTTATATGTACGTATGAAGCGCATACCAATGTAAATATCTTACATATCAAAAGAAAAGTGTATATATTTGTATGCGGGATCCCTTAGGAGACCGCCTTCCTATAAACTGTTAGTGCATACATATATATATATATACGTCCTTATCTACCGATCCTTGATCCGGGATTCATAGTTCGGATCAAATTTTGACGATCCGAGTCCGTCCAATGTGTTCAAAAGGTGTTTTCCAAGGTCCACGCGGAAATCTTCAAAAAAATACCGGGAAGGGCTTGATCCAAGCAGTTTTCAAAAATATATATATACGCTTTTGCGAAAACTGCTGATCAAGCCCTTCCTTCCCGGTATTTTTTTTTGAAGATTTCCGTGGACCTTGAAAACACCTTTTGAACACATTGACGGCTCGGATTTCCCAAAAACAATTTTTAAAAGCATCAAAACACCGAAAAGGCTTAACTGGGATCCTTGACAGATCGCCGGTGTATATATATATATACATATATTTTGACGATCTGAACCGTTTGATGTGTTTAAAATGTGTTTTTCCAAGGTCCATCACAATATTCGTCAAAAAAATACCCCACAAGGGCTTCATCCGATCAATTTTTGTTAAAAACGTTATATATAGCGTTTTTACAAAAACTAATTGGATGAAGCCCTTGCAGGTATTTTTTTGACGAATCGTCATGGTGGACCTTAAAAATACATTTTAAACACATCTAACGGTTCGATCAATCAAATTTGGTCGGGAAGCATGAGGTCCTCATTTTAAATAAAATGAGGGATCCCTCATTAGAAGTTGATCCTATATATATACATATAATTAATTATTTATATTTGCCGTGTCCCCCACCGTGTCTGTGTCCATTTTTTTAGAATTCTATGTCCATGTCTGTATTCGTGTCCGTGTCGTATTTGTGTTGGTGTCCGGTGTTACATAGTGTTTAAGCTATGATCTTTCTTCATTTCTCTGCATTGTGCATCTGTGTCTCTTTCATTGGTGGGCAATAGATTCATCAAGTTGGAACCTCTTCATGAGCCTATGCATGTGTTGACCGGTTACGCCTTTGCAATAAGATCCCATGCTTTTTAGTCTTCAGTTGAAGTAGATTTGTGGTTTTTATGATTGAATATCAAAAAGTTGTTGCATTAGGTATTTGGTAAGCCATATGCATCAAGTTGAATAGGTGTTGTAATTCTAGGTCCTGTAACACTTCACAAGCTAGATCAATTTGGGACAGACGTGTCTAAGCTGTGTACTGCTTCTGTTGATTATTGTATTGCGCTTGAGTTATCTTGTTTGGACCTGGGAACAAGCTTCAATGGTTTATGAGTGGTGCAAGCTCAGGGACTTCCAAATGGCATGGCTTTACACCAATATTCGTGTGTATAAAGCTGAATTCATTCATTCTTTTTTTTTTTCCCCCCTTCTTTTGGTATCCATTGTCGTGATATTATAAATGAAATAACTGACAACTTCTAAATTATCTATAATCAAGTGGACTAACTGCCTCCTGTTGAAATGAAATGGCTTCAATTCACCTACCATGCAAAAGTTTAATGGACATCTTTTATGAGTGTTGCTGGTTATATTTTCTTTTAGAGCATACAAGGGTACAATCCTTATTTGCTGTCTTCTTGCAACTCCTGTCTTGTGGTACACGTTTCTGATAAGATGTTTTTTTATAAAGGTACCCAAATGAGAAGAGTGAAGGATCTGATTTACAAGAAAGCTGTAGGAAAAGTTGAAAAGCAAAGAGTTCCTTTGACAGATAATAAAATGACCGAACAGGTGATGAATATAGCTCACTTAGTTTTGTTGCATATTTTTTTGTTCTCACTCATGGACGAGTAGGATGTTGCTCTAATGTTGATAGTTTGTTAATTGGTTTGCAGGAATCAGGTGTGGCATTTTATGCATACAAAATGTCGTCAATGAGATTGCTACAGTTGGTCCACATTTCAAAGCGATTACTGGTTTTCTATGCCCCCTTTTACTCAACAAGCCAGAGGAATGGTTGAAGAGAAAGAAAAGCCTTATGAGCATGGAGGAGACAACAAAAATGGCAAAGACCACCACATAAATGTACTAATCAGGAAGTTTTGGTAAAATCATACCGGGTGCAAATCAACGGGCATGAGAATGTGAATAAGAATGAGCACGAGACTCCATGAGAATGAGCACGAGACTCCATGCAAGAGTTTGTAGTTTTTTTTTTTTTTTTTTGGCGGACTCCGCACTAAGCTAGTGATAATTACTACATATTGTCATCATATCATTCCATATTTTTACGTCTAGGAAACTACTTAATAGCTTCTATGTTTCTCTTAACTAGCTACGAGCATTTACTATTGATAATTACTACATATTATCGTTGCATCATTCCATAATTATGTCTAGAAAACTACTTAATTGCTTCTATGTTTCTCTTAACTAGCTACGAGCATAAACAATGAGATCAAATGTCCATCAAACCTTTAGACACTGCATCAAATTAACTAGCCTACATTCTTCCACAATCACATCACCCTAACAATTCATGGACAAAACATGTTCAAGTACGACCATGTGCTCTAACACCATATAGAAACCATGACCACAATCCAACAATCAGAACATAAAAGCAATGGGCATGCCGTGACGTGGGTTGCACGTGGCTTAAAACTAGTACACCTATAAAAGAAAGAATGTGGCTTGCCAATTTTTTGTCCATTGTGTACGAAGCAAATGGTCCCACACGGTGAATATAGAATGCTGATGATCCGACAGCTCCACATAAACCTGCAAATGTGTGCACAGAATCTAGGTACATAGCAATTTTTTTATTTTAGATTTGTTCAGATGACACGGCTTGATTTGGCTAAATTGAAAAAATTAGTTTTTAAGTTTTTTTTGTTGTCCTTATTCAAAAAAAAATTGCATTTGTTAGTTTTGCGTCAAGATTTTGTGGTTTCTAGATTTATCTCGTCGAGACGAATCCAAAGAGTATAAAATTATGGTAAAAAATAATAGTTTTTTTAATAATGCCGAAAATAAACCAGTTTTTTGGATTATTTTTCGTCTTTATTCACAAAACTTTAAGTTTGGCTAACAATTTTATACTTTTTAGATTCCTCTCGTCGAGGCAAACCAAGAAACCACAAAAAATAGTCCGAAAACTAACAAATGCAAAAAAAAATTGAATAAAGACAACGAAAAAAACCAAAAAATCAGTTTTTTCAAATTGGACGTTTGGTTTATCAAACCGAAACAGTTACAGGCTCCATTCGCCTACATAACAATTGTTTGAGAGACAAAATGGGCATTAGAATTTTAATTTACTGATTGGGCATGACAAAAATAGAGGGGGTAAAAGGTGACCTTGAGGTGGGTTCGCACAGAATCTTGAAGAGCTGATGGAGAGGGTGTGGTGGACATGAACACACAAGAAGCAATACATAGAGAGAGGGTGTGGTGGACATGAACACACAAGAAGCAATACATAGAGCCTTGACAGTTGAAAGAGACGACACCGCATTGGTTGATAACAATGTCCGGTTAGCTGTCGTGCATGGTGGATACCTACAAGAGCTAGGTTACACAAATTTGGCTACTGTGAATAAAATGAAAAATTTAGAACGGGTCAAACTCATAAGTTGTTTTACAGACCTGGGTATATTTTTAAAGGGGCCGGTGCCGGTTCCCCTCACATATAAAAAAACACAAATTTTGACACTCCATCTCAGCCATTGAAACCAATGGCTGAGAATAGAAGTTGGATTATTACACTCAAGTCCTTAATATCTATATCTCACCCTCACCCTATCTCCCCCTCTCACCCACAACGTACTGCCCTCTCTCTCCCTCTTCTGGCACGGCGACCCACAATCCACCTCCATCGCCGGCCAACCACACTCCAGTGATTCCAGCCCCAACTCCGTTGATTACAGTCACTAATTAATATGAAGATTCTGTAGGATGAAATCAAGAAGGCTACGGGTTGTTTCAGTTTTTGTAAAGGATTCTACAGATTGGTGTTTTGTTTCGGGCTCATGTTTTTTTTTTTTTCTCCGTATGGCTATCTAGAGATGCTGCTGTCTTCTAGAATTTGTGGTTGCTAGGTTGCCAGGATTTCATGAAAAAAATGAGTTTATTGAAGTCAGAGCTCTGTTTCCCCTTCTTCTTTTTTTCCCAATCATCAAATACAAAGCTAACAAAGTAAAAGCAAAATTCCTCAAGGCACGGCTGCAACAAATGCACCAATTTGAAGTAGGCCAAATCGGCATCTGGGATCATAATTGGACCACTTGACACCATTGCAAAATGAGATGCGATTCTCCAACCTTTGAGCAATACTTAACAACACCACCAGTAGTTGAACTGTTGGCATATTAACAAACACCTCATATGCGTTACAATATTGCACCTTTGCATAAACCCTCCAGGAGAATCACCAATCCAGTTTAAGAAGAAAAAAAAACTTCAATTTTGACACACAGCCATACGGGAAGCTTTATTCAAACCAGCTATAAGAGGATCATCAGAAAAATAAAGTAGAAATCCCTTTTGAAACAATCCGTATACAGTTAATTTTGGGGGGAATCAACCAGTCGGAAAATAGTTGAGGAGGTAGCAAGTGTTAATTTGATGTGCAAAAGAGCTGCAAACTTCAACTTGGATTGCTACTCGTGTGCTCCTGCGTGGGAGAGAGAGAGAATGCCGGAGTTGGGGCTGGAATCGCCAGAGTTGTGGTCGGCCGGCGATGGAGGTGGATTGTGGGTCGCCGAGCTAGGGGAGGGAGGGAGAGAGAAGGCAGTACATTGTGGGAGAAAGAGGGAGATAAGATGAGGTGAGACATAAGGGATTGAGTGTAATAACCTAACTTTTAATCTCAGCCATTGGTTTCAATGGTTAAGATGAAGTCGTCAAAATTTGTGTTTTTTATGCTGAAACCGCCCCATTTTTAAAAATAAATTAATTTAGGTAAAATATATTTACAATTCTGATTTATGAGGTGACTATGTTGATATTGTTGTTCAGGTTGTCACATTGGTAAAACCATGCGTGAATAATGGCTTAGGTGGAGCTATGCTGGAGTTGAAGGTGAGTACGTGAATTCATAGATCACTTGGATAAACCGAACCATAATTTGGCCCTATTTGATTTTTGGTAATAGGCTGTTTGGGGATCTGTGAATGAGAAGGCAGAAGAAGTGTTTCCAGGGAAGTTTAAGGCTGGTGTCTGCGTGATACTGAGAGAGATTGTTATATTATGCCCAAAAAAAAACACATACTTGAATATCACAAATAGAAACCTTAAACGCATGTTTGGCGAATGAAAGGGGTACTGAACCTTGATTATCCGGATGTTGAATAATGTATTTGTAAGGAAATAGAGAATGGTCAGTTTGGGACAGTTTAAAATTGGCGGAGAGAAGTACAAAGAAATATACGCACGTAGAGAAAGAGAGAGGGAAGAAGGTCGGGAGAAGGATAATTTTGCAAAAATATCAGATATTTTTGCTCTTTATGGGTAGTCTTTTTCAACTATAGGTATTGTTTGTTTCATTTTTTTATAATTTTCATATTTTCTATTAAATTTTTCCTAAATTTTAAAAAGGGTGATTCTATTAGCAACCCATGAAATGTTATATACAACTCAGGCAAAATAAATACTAAATCCTCTCATACAAAAAAAGACCATTTAGCCCCTTAAGTTACTAAATGGTAACTATCCAGAGAGGGAGAGTTATTTCGAGAATAACATCTGAATTTATGGTACAATTTCGAATTAATATCCGACTTTCGTCATTCATTTCGGTAGTTTGTATCCATCAATCGGACGATGGTCCACCATAGAGGCAGACACACACGTATTAGATTATTAAGAGTAAGGCTAGTGCAAGGAAGCACGGTATGGGTACGGTACGGACGCACGCGATACTGGCAAAACCTAAAAAGTAAGGTCGGGGTATGGTTGGGTACATAAGTGTAAATTTTTTTTTTCGCCCTATTTTACTATGTTGCTCCAAACCTTCTCCTTGACTTCGTGACTTCAGATCTGTAGAGAGGAGGGGGAAGAAATACATTAATAGATTGATTTAGTGTGTAACCGAGAGAGAGAGAGAGAGAGAGATATTGCAGCTGCTGCAGCACCAGAGAACGAGAGAGTGTACACTACACTGTACAGCGAGAGAGAGAGAGAGGCAAGAGAGAGAGAGAGAGAGACTAACCAGAGAGAGTATGTTGTTGCTCGAAGTCGAAGAGTAGAAGATCTGAAGATGGCTACTGCTATTTGAGAAATGCCCTAACTGATGAAGACCCAAGTCGTCTCTTAACTTAAATTGGGTGTCAAAAATACACATGAACCCCTGAAGTTTCAATAATTTTCATTCGGGCCCCTTAAAGTTTTGAAAATTTTACAAAATGGTCCAAACGTACCCAGCCAAGTACCCAATCGGAGTACCCAGGAGTATCAATGTCGTACCCGAATAGTGCAAAAGTACCCGGTATGTTTTTGCCGCACCCACCTGCATCTACCGGTACTCGTACGGCGACATTTTCGAGTACCCGTGCTTCATAGGGCTAGTGTTAGGTATTTTGGAAAGTTAACCGGATTTTATGTAGCAAATAATTAGATTTTCCAGCTGAGCCAAGTTGTAGGTAGAAAGAAAAAAAAACAAGTTGCTAATAGAATTACCCTTCTTAAAAAACATATTTCAGATCCATATTCATATTTTTTAGATTCATTTTGAAAGATATAAATAATTTAAAACCACTTAATAACTTCACAGTTTAATTTTGAAACTCTAAGACAATAATTTTATCTCCTTAAAAGTTGAATTTTCCAAAAGAAACGAGCAAGACAGAGGAGTACTCCGTTTAAAATGCTAAGACCCATAAAACTTACACAGAAAACTATCCAGACTTTGAAATCAGTTGCTCAGATTTTCTTCCAAATAATTTGAGCATAAATTTCAAATTCTAAAAGACTTTCCTGCTAATTTTTTTGTGCATGTAGTACTGCTGACTCCGTATACAAGCTGCTGTGTTCACTAATCTGGCTGGGATGGACAAGTGGCAGTGCCATGAACAATCAAACCAGATAAAACCAGGTGATAAAATCAGTTCAAGAACCCAAAAGAAAACCCAACAATAATGGAATCCCTCATCTCCTCCACAACTCTGCAACTAGCACCCCATCACCCACATTCTCTCTCCTCATCTTCTCTCTCTACAGTAAAATTCACCAGACCCAGAAGCCTAAAACAGAAGCTCTCATCGCCTATTTCACCTCTCAGAATAACTGCAAATTCCCAAGCTGCCCCTGCTTCCACTGCAGCCAAAAGCACATCCTCTGTTCCATCCCAGATGAAGGCATGGGTGTACGGAGAGTACGGCAGTGTTGATGTTTTGAAGTTTGATTCGAGTGTTTCGGTGCCTTCAGTGAAAGATGACCAGGTTTTGGTTAAGGTTGCTGCAGCTGCTTTGAACCCAGTTGATTTCAAGCGGAGGCTAGGGAAAATCAAGGCCACCGATTCTCCTCTTCCGGTAAAGAATTGATTTTGTTTGGCTTACTTCGTGGTTGATTGGAGTTGAATTGAATGTGTTTTCATACTCCTCCGTTCCATATTTCTTGTCCACTTACTATTCACTATTCACGACATCTCAAAATATTGTTCATATTTTTCAATTTATAATGTTACATAATATTCAATTTGTATCTCGTTTGATAGTTCTCGATGAGTTCGGTAAACAAAGTTTGCAAAATTGTAAAAAACATTATAGATTGAAAGATATAAGCAATTGAAAAATGGCACGCATGCATGTAAATGAACAAGAAATTCAGGATGGAGGAACTTTTGATTGGGTGAATGTTCTTACGAATTCAACCCAGGTTTACCCAGCACACACAATTAAGCAAGAAACTCAAAGAAACCACAGAGAAATTTGTATGTTGTTCTGTAGTTGTGTAATGTGGACATTCAGGAGTCATGCCAGTTTCTGTGTATCGAATGAATAAGTGCAAAAGATTACATCGGCTGCTGTGAATAACATTATTGACCGTATGACTTGGTTTGCTTATGGGGATAAATGAACCTAAGCTACTCAACATTGTGTAGTCATGTTCAACTCATAAAAACTTGAACTGATTTTTGTATAATTATGTACATTCATCGCTCACGCCAGTTTTCCTATCTAATGAAGAAAGTGTAAATATTAGTATATCGGCTGTTGCGAATGACTAATTTTGTTTTTGGCTCATTAAAATTTCCAAACTAAACTTATACAACCAATTACTCAGCTTGATAAGCTTATGTTGTTTCATAGAATGAAACTACTGAAGGTCAGCGAGTGAGAGCTTGATTCAAACTCGTTTTTATCGAATTGACCGATAGACAAACCAAACCTGATTAGATTATTTAATGTCATTAAGTTAACAAACTAAGCCTGAACAACCACCGGCTCGACGTGATTCATCAATAGCCCCTAGTGGCTCTAAGTAATTTCTTGACGGTGTTTACTTTTTCACTCTCTTGTAATATTGTGGTTGGTTATTCTAGGAAGTGGGTATCTAGTTATTGGTTTTCTTGCCTGTACAATTTCATGTGTTTCAATTCCAATTGTTTGTAGTTTGAATGCTGAAAGGAGGTCCCTATATTTCACTCCCATTTGTTCGTTGTTTGAGCTAGTTGAGTAGCAAAACTTCAGCATTCCATGGTTATTTGTTTACCTCTGACGGGGTTTCTTTTGGTGCAGACAGTTCCAGGCTACGACGTAGCTGGTGTGGTGGTGAAGGTTGGCAGCCAAGTAAAGAGCCTAAAAGAGGGAGACGAAGTATATGGAAACATAAATGAGAAAGCACTCGAAGGGCCTAAACAGTTTGGCTCTTTCGCGGAGTACACTGCTGTTGAGGAGAAGTTATTGGCACTGAAACCCAAGAATATTGATTTTGCTCAGGCTGCCGGTCTTCCCCTTGCAATTCAGACCGCTTATGAAGGCCTTGAGAGGTCTGGGTTTTCCGCTGGCAAATCTATTCTT
This sequence comes from Vaccinium myrtillus, assembly GCA_016920895.1. Lineage (NCBI taxonomy): Eukaryota > Viridiplantae > Streptophyta > Magnoliopsida > Ericales > Ericaceae > Vaccinium > Vaccinium myrtillus. Next base: position 28,142 of record JADGMU010000065.1, on the reverse strand, counting down.
GTTTTGGGTGGTGCTGGTGGAGTGGGATCCCTAGTAATTCAGGTATAGATTTGCCCTTTCAACACATTCTGCAGTAGCCTTAAAAATTTAAAATTGAATGTGTAAAGGAAACACAAGGAACCATCATCTTAAAGATGAAATATGTGCGAGTGTATGTATTAGTTTTGATATTGCGAGTGTATGAATTTTACATTTCTCATTGATTTGGTTTGCTGTATTTGTGGCTGTACCGATGCCTAATACTGTATTGAATTCAGAGAAGTCGAGGTTTCCTTTTGTTATGTCTCACAGAGTGAAAATTTGACGTTCTAACTTCTCTTATTCAACCAATCTCAAGAATCATACTTGTGTCAACTCAATTTTATACCAGCTTTTACATCATCTTTGGTTTCTAATATCGTTAGTCCATTTTATTTTGTCTCTCTTACCTTGTACATTGCAATATTCTCAAAATCGCTAGTCGGGAAGAAATGTGGTACATAGCGCCTAGGCATTGGACCATCACTACGGCCTAGGCGGCCGACTTTAGAATACTGGTAAATTGGCAACAGAAATGCAAGTTATTTAGGCATGCAAAACTACAGCGAGTAGAAGCAAGGGCTACGTTATGTACTAAAATACCTGGCTATTCGTGGGTGTGATTATATTAGAACCGTCTACACAATTGTTTGTCCCCTAGCTTCAAACTGTATCACAGCAGATTCTGTCTCCAGCCATATATGGTGACCAAAACTCTCAGGTGTAGTTAGAAGATCAACAAAGAGATGACGGGATTAGGCCAGAGGTGAATAACATTCATGATGTTCTAGTGGTAAACGACTAAATCGGACCGTAACAATAGCTTGATACTGCAGATTGTTGGATGCATGCGGTTTATGAATTAACTCATGTATTTGATTTCTCTATTATATGTGATGCTGAATATTTTTTGTGCATTTGAGGCAGCTAGCGAAACATGTATTTGGTGCTTCTAGAGTTGCAGCAACTTCCAGCACTGGAAAGTTGGAAATCCTCAAAAGCTTTGGAGCTGATTTGGCTATTGATTACACTAAAGAAAACTTTGAACACTTGCCGGAGAAATATGATGTCGTCTATGACACCGTTGGTAAGATCGTATTACCATTGTCATCACGCCAATGTATGAGAATAGTTTGTTTGGATGTGTTCAGGAAAATTCTTTTGCTTCAAGGATTTTCATAATTGTCTATAAGACGATAACGAATATTCTGTAATAAGTAAAGCCATTTATCGAGAAAACTCTAGAAATGATGTTCTGAAATTCGTGAATTATTTTCACTCAAAAATAAAAACGATATGAAAATGATGAGTATTTGTGCTTTGAAATTAGTTTTTGAAAAAGTTTATTCTGGAAACCGAGTTTTGACTTTCTCTTTCTTCAAACTTCATTTTTCTCGACTGGGGAAACGAAGGATATGACTTCGTTATTTCTGTTTCCAAATTAACAGGGCAAGGTGATAAGGCAGTGAAGGTGGTGAAGGAAGGGGGCAGCGTCGTGGTCCTAACCGGTGCAGTTACGCCACCTGGTTTCAGATTTGTGGTCACTGCCGACGGAGCCATCTTGGAAAAACTGAATCCATTTCTAGAAAGCGGGAAGGTGAAGCCGGTTGTTGATTCCAAGGGACCATTTCCATTTGCTAAGGTTATCGAAGCTTTCTCTTACATCGAAACAAACAGAGCTACTGGAAAAGTCGTTATACATCCAATTCCATGAGGGAAACTTCAAAACTATTGTAGCCCAAGTCGGCTTGAAATTCGATAGCTTATCTATATAGATTATCAGAGGCAATGCATGTTTTGATGGGTAATTTTATGAGATAATGTGTTAATCATGAACAGATGTATGTCAAAAAAGTATGTGCATCAATGAAGGGAGCAATGCTCACTGAAATCTCTCTTCTTCTTTTTTGGTACGTCGGAAATATGTGTAAAAGGCATTCACTGAAATCTTCTGAGTGCGAACCAACGATCTGTTACTAATCGAGAGCCTTGTAAACTGCGCAACTTTTTTTCGAGTATACGACTCGAAGAGATGGAAATGGCTTTTATATCGAAAATCCATCACCATTTTTGATCACCCGAATCACTTCCATTCTAACCCATCTAGATCTAGATCCATCTTCATGCGTTGCAAGTAACGTCAGCGGTGCATCATGTCACGAAATAAGGTCGTCATACCCATCCGATATGTTAAAATCAATGTTCTTCAATCCAAATGGCATGACTCTGACACAAATGAAGATGGAGTCATCTACAAACATGAGTTTCTCACCAGAAGGAAGATTGAAGCAACCCTTCACTCCCCGTTCGCTTTCATTATCCAATGGTGAGGTCATATGTAACCTCCAGCTAATTTATTAAATTATGTCTCCATCATGGCTGGCTAACATGGTTCATATTCTTTTTTTTTCAACGGTTAATCGTATCCGCCAACTTACGCGCACATCGATTAATGGTTAAATATTCACTATGCCTAACCCTTTACGGAATACGATGTTTCGTTCACTAAAATAAAATTGAAATGGAATAGTAATTCTCTTCAGATATTATTCTTATATTTCATTTGGAAAATATAAGAATGGCTATTTCATTCCTTCCCAAAATCATCCCATCAAATCAAATACAGCCTGGTAGAATCGATTCCTCTATAAATAAATTTGTAATTTAAAGTGTTTACTCCTTCCGATTCTCAAGTCCTAACTTATATTTGGGTACTCTCTCTCTCTCTCTCTCTCTCTCTCTCTCTCTCTCTCTCTCTCTCTCTCTCTCTCTCTCTCAACATTCACAGAGAAGTGATATGTTTTTTTAATAACTCAGATGTTCAAACCAGTTTACGCGTACCCCGATTAGTCGGAATACCAATCCCGCCCACCGTCTACTAACGAGGGCCCGGAGAGAAGTGATACAACAGAGCAACCAGGATACTATAATTTCCTTTTCTTCTTTGAGGCTATAGATTAGACATGGCTGGAAAGCTGAAGAAGTGCATGATGCTATGCTGTTCAGGACAGGTCAATGAGGCAATGGTAAGATTTTCTGACTAAATTGTAAAACAATTCCATTTTTTAGGGTTTGTGCTAGAGATAGTCATACTCTTTTTCTCTCTGCCTTTTTATCCTAGTCATAGTGTCATTCCTATACGCTTGTTATGTGCGAACTTGTTATGTGCGAACTGTAAAGGGTAGTGGATCTCTTCAGTAACTTGTCCATGACAGTTGCTGGAGTTGTCTCACAAAGTACAGGTGCTACAAACATATCTTGACGTGAACATATTCTGCATTATGTGGGACAGTTACTGGAGAGGATCCCATCCCTGTATAAAATTATTGATTCTCGTGTTTTGAACCTGTATTGGGATGAATATCGGCTACCATCCACCTTAAAGAATTGGGATCCTTAAGAGCTAGTGTTCTACCTAGCACGTTAATTTTCTTAATCATCTTTCACTTGAACAAGATTAATTAGGAGTTCAGGAATTAAGTTCAAACCTATATATATCCAACTATAGGAAGTGTTTGTAATGCCCGATTAGGATCACAATCACACATAAGACGAGATTTACTTGAATTTTTAAATTCGGGTACTCAACGGAGGGACAGTAGATTAAATTTGTATGGAGGAATTACAAATCTCCCCGATTTTGTTCGGGTAAGACGGTTTGATCAGTTTAATCGGTATTCTCTTACTCCTCCTACTCAAATGGAAGGAGCCAGAGGCTCTCTTTTATAGGCCAAAGCAATCCTGTTCAATTCCCAATCTTCAAGTAGCTGAAGTGGACGGAAGAGGGGATGATGTTGTGCAGAGTGTGCACAGCATCGTGCTGTCACATCCAGGCTGTCCATTGCTTAGATTGATGGCGCATTTCATCTTGCACACACGATTCGGATGCACAGCTGGGACAGGGAGAAGGGGTTGGTTCATTGGTTGTCCAACAAGTTGATCTGGTGATAGAAGCCCAAACGGCTGAGAGCAGAAGTGGAGTAATGAGGATAGGATGTGAGCCACTTGGGCCTTGTTCGTTTTGGGTTTGACCCGATTTTCTCAATTATTATCCAACCATTATCTCTATTTTCAAATATTATTCTAATTTTTTTCTCTCTCTTTCTAATCATTAACCCCTATTTTTAATTATTATCCTTATTTCTCAATTCAATCATTACAAAAACCAAAACTCAAAACTCAAACCAAACACAACCTTGGCCTCTCAAGTCAACAGTGTTTCAATCAAATCAGTGATAGAAGCCCAAACAACAGGTCGCTATTTTGTTTATAACTTAAAAACTCCTCTGTCTCTGGTAAATAAGTCAATTACAGTGAAATTTGCAAAACTAATTTTACGTGGAGAGTTGTCCCGTTCAGTCGCGGTTTGAGTGATTCATATATTAGAAAACTACAAAAACCGACCAAACCGAACCCAATCCCCCAAAATTTATATATTAGAATCCGTACCCATACTATACCTCAAGTGAATTCATGGATAGTTTGGTTTGGGCGGTTCAGTTGATACGCTGGGCTAGTACACAGGAAGTCGTACCACAAACCAAAGGCTTTTACCGTGACCAGCACTTCACCAATCCTAGGAGGTAACTAGTGGCTAATTTAAAGCAAAATTGTGGGCCTTATCACCAAAACAATGTGCTACTAAATAACTAAATAAGGCGAAAATTAAATAAAATTAAAAGTAGGAAACCAGGTCATTAAGAAATTTTTAGCTTTCAGTTTCCACATGACTGGTCTGAATTTTCTAACCTTTGATCTAATCTATGTTTTGAAAACAGACTTTGATAGTCTTCGAGAAAACCCACATAAAATGTTTATCTGGTGCAGTTTAGTTCTAGACGGGTCACAATATTAGTCTTCTTGTTTCCTCGTCAATGAATTGAAGACTCTGAAATCTGAATTACAGTTTCTAGCTAGGCTTGAAAATTTAACGAGCTCAAAATGTTTTAAATCATCTTATTCTCCGTTGGTTTTATCTAAGTTTTAATCAAACCGATCACGAGCTAAATTTGGCTTGTTTTTATAGGTACCTATAAAATTCTGTTTAGGTGAGTAGTGGGGTGTTCATGCTTGGCATGAAAATTTAACAAACTTCTTGTAAAAGTTTTTGGTATCGGCTTATTGATTATTTTGCTTAATTTCAAATTTATGTTAGTCACGAACGAGCTTTAAACGAACTAAGCTTGAGTTGAGTTCGAGTATCCATTTCATATATACAAATCCTATGCACAATACGACATTTTTGTCTTAGAGAAATAGTTTGAACAGTGATTTAATGTTTGATTCTCATGACATATATCACTACCTACTGTTAATTAGAATTTAAGTTAAATAAAGTATTTAGAATCTTTCAAAAAATTTAAATAAAATTTAGTTTAATTTGGAAATACCATCAAAGAATAGAAGGCTAAATAGTCAATGAATATTTGAAGCTTTCGTCTTCAAATGACTTTCTTCCACAGGTGATGAAGAAAAATAGGAATTTAGCTACATAAAAAATTGAAGAACAATGAAAACAGGTCAATATCGGATCAAATTGAAGGACAAAAAGGTAGAACAAATTTTGAAAATTAAACTCGAGAAAGTTGGCTATTTGAAAATAACCCCCAACTTGGACCGAAAACCAAATACAGTTTGCGGACTGAATCCGCTGGCCAAAAATAGTCTACTTTGGTCATAATTGACCGCTCCCCTCAAATAAAAATTGGAATTTGGTCAAACGACAAAATCAGTATTTCCGCAGACCATTTTACTGGTTGATATTGAAATACTATGTGGATCCATATGTTTTCTTTTTTTGTTATAATGTAGTGTCTCCCGGGACGAATCTCTACAGCCTCTCCCACAATCCTTTCATATGTTTCAAGGTGGGGTGAAATGACGAGTTATCGACAATGTTAATCGAATCTAAAATCTTAGACGAGAACAAACCTTAAATCTTAAGTCAAAACCACCGGACCAACCCTAGGTTATGTGGTCCATATGATCTTTTGCTATATGTTCACCTTTTTTTTTTTTTTTTTTTTTTGGAAGAAAAAACAAACAAGAACAAATAAGATTACAAGAGCTAAATAACAGGGATAAAAGGGAAATTAATCCCTGAAGTGGCTAGTGCCCATTGCATCCCGAATGATGAAATGGCGAATCGAATGAGGTGAATCTTCAATGACAACAAGATCTTGATCTTGTTCCGCACCCAAGTGCGCAATGTGGTCAGCACATTGGTTGGCCTGGCGAAAAATATGAGCAAGTGAAGAACTTGTGCGAGCTAGGAGGCTTTTGGCATCAGAAATAAGAGCTATGAGGGGATGATCTACATTAGGCTCTCCCATTATCAATTGGACAGCAATGGTAGAGTCAGATTCTATTGCAATATTGGAGTAGCCTTTTTCAAGCATTATAGTAAGCCCACGGTAAATAGCCCAGATTTCGGTCTCCAAACTCGAAGTGCATGAAAGCTTCCCATAGAATCCGGAGACAGCCACTGGCCATGGTGATCTCTAAAAATCCCTCCAAATCCAGCTTTGTTGTTGTTGTCAAAGAGGCATCCATCTGTATTAAGTTTGACACCCGCTGCACAAGGAGGAAACCAAGAAATTAGCTGAGTGTTAGAATGGCCAATGGAGAGGATAGATTTGTTGGCAAATGCTTCTCAAATTTCGATGGCGTACACAATAATGTTTCTTATGCTTTAGAAATGAGGATCAATATCAATGTTGTCAAAACTTTTTTGTTACGATCCTTCCATATTTGCCAAAGAGAAACGGCAAAAAGGGTGCTCCAAGAAACATTAAGGTTGCTGCCAATAGACCCTTTTCTTTTGAGATTGGAAGTTATCCAATCTTGAATAGGCCATCAAATCTATCCCTTCTCCGTGGCTATAAGGCATAAGAAGCCACAGAGCTTTGGTTTTTTCACAATCTCGTAAGAGGTGCAAGATATCTTCATTGGTCGCATTACATCTGGGGCAAAAGTTTTCAAATAATCTTCCTATGAGCTCTCAACTGATTGGTGGGGAGGCGGTTGTGGAGAATAGTCCAAAGGAAACCAATAATTTTCTGAGGGAGCTTTAATTTCCACAACCACTTCCACCCAAAAATGCTAACAGAGTCACGATTGATGAGATCATAGGCAGAGGATACAGAGAATATGCCATTAGAAGAATGAGCCCAGTGGGGACAAATATTAGAGGTACTATACTGTGAGAGATGGATGTTGAAAATCTCATTAGAAGTTTGATCAGATATAATATGAGATATGCTACTAATATCCCAATTGCCTTGAGAATCAATAAGCTGACTAACCTTGGTTCCCTCATTGGAATGAATATCAGGATAAGTATCAATAAGGGGTTTGTCACCACACCACCAATCAGTCCAAAGGTTAACAGTATGGCCATTACCTATGGTCCATTTAATACCTTTATCAAGATGAGATCTGGTGTGAAGGATGCTTCTCCAGGTATGAGACATCGCAGATTGGTGGGGCAATCAGAGAACTTATGATTCCTGAGATATTTACTTCTTAGGACAGAAGCCCACAAACTGGGACTTTCAATATGCATGTTCCACGCAAGTTTGGATAAAAGGGAAGTATTTTGAGTTCTGGCTTTCTTTAAACCAAGGCCTCCTTGATCCTTGTTTTTGCAAACCTTGTGCCAATTAAGAAGGTGAATTTTCTTTCTATCAATAGTGTCTCCCCATAAAAAATCTCTATTGAGTTTATCAATTCTGTTACAGACAGAAATGGGAAGCTCTAGAGTTTGCATAGAATAACTGGGGGAGGCAGAAGTGATAGATTGAATAAGCGTAGCTCTGCCAGTAATGGGCAAAGTGCTAGCTTTCCAACCAGTAAGCCTTTTTTTTGAATTTTTTCAATTATGTGATTGAAATGATGTTTTTTCACACGTGAGTGAAGCAAGGGAATACCAAGGTACTTGCCAAGGTCATCAGAGAGAGATATGCCAACTAGAGTGCTAAGTTGTCTAGCTTCATGGATGGGGACATTGGGAGAAATGAACAAATTAGACTTTTGTAAGTTCATGGATTGACCAGAGATGGAGCAAAAGTTAGACAGAACTTCAAGAATGCCATTACAGTTGCTAGCGGTGGCTTCTCCAAATAAAATGAGATCATCAGCGAAAAAAAGATGAGTAAGAGGAGTGGAGTTTCTAGCAACAGAAATACCTTTCCACCTACCACATTCAACAGCATGATTTATCATGTTGGACAGCCTTTCCATACAAAAACAAACAAATAAGGGAAAGGGGTCTCCTTGCCTAAGTCCTCTCCCAGGGGAGAAATTAGGCAAGGGCTCTCCATTCCAAAGGACAGAAGTAGAAGCAGAGGAAACACAGCACATAATAAGCTCAATCCAATTAGGGTCAAAGTTGAAATAAATGAGAGTATCCTTAAGGAAAGTCCAAGAAATTTTGTCATAAGCCTTCTCAAGGTCAATTTTAAAAATGAGACCACCTTTTTGCCTTTCTTAGTGCGAAGAGAATGGAGAACTTCTTGAGTGATGATTATATTATCATTAGTGGATCTCCCTGGGATATAGCTACTTTGATAAGGGCTAATAATCTTGCTCAAGAAAGGTCTAATTCTAGTGACAAGGATTTTAGTGATAGCTTTGTACACCACATTGCAGAGACTGATAGGTCTGAATAACTTGATGCTATTGGGATTGTCAGTCTTGGGGATAAGAGCCACAAGGGTTCTATTAATATCTGGGGGATAGAGTTGGAAGAGAAGCAAGTTTTAATGAACTGACAAATATCAGTACCAACAATATCCCAAAAACGATGATAAAAGATGGCTTGAATGCCATCAGGGCCAGGAGCTTTGTAGGCAGGGATGTGTTTGAAAGTGTCCCAAATTTCAGCATTGGAGGGGACAGCACAGAGAATTCTATTGATCTCAGGAGAAAGAATGTTGTGGGAAAATTATGAAAATCAGGGTTAAGATTGACGCTAGACGCTTGAAAAAGAGAGGTAAAGTAATTCTGAACTAGAGATCTGAGATTAGTAGGATGTTCAATCTTGATAACATGTGTTTGGTCCATATGTTCTCTTTCTCTATTGCTGTAATCCAATGAGATTTCTTTATCACACCTCGTGGGTGGGCCCATCTTGTGGACCCCAACAAATTCACAAGACGTTCTTTTTTTTTTGTTTCCATTTGCAACACTGTAAACAATACGCTATTAAATTGTTGTATAATGGCATGGCATTGGTCATAGCAACAATATTTACATCCCCCAAATTTTTAGAATACCCAGAAAGTATAATTTATGGACCCTAGAATGTTTTGCTACACGGAGGGTTGTGTCAAGTGCAGGTCAGTTAAGATGTGTGGAGGAATTTCATAGCAAAAACGAGAGCATAAAAGAATTTCATAGCAAAAACGAGAGAAAATGTTAATACTTTAGTGTCGGAGCCAAGATTTGAATCTGGAGATAACACGCACAAAGGTCAATAGAATGTCAAATCTTCAAACCGGGAACTTTAAAAATACCAATTCTTATCCGAACAAATTCGTACTTTTTTCAAATGTTCAAACGAAACTCAATAATATTTACTAGTATTTGCAAAAGATAAGTTAGAATTTTTTTAACCAAAGTGCATTTTTTTAAGTTCTTATTTTGGTGAACGGACACTTTTTTTTTTTTTTTTTTTACGGGAGAGAGTACTTGGTATCAAAAAAGTACACATGTTCTATATTAATCATACATAATACTCCCAAAAAAAGTATAACTTGTTTCCATAGGTTAATTATCCATCAACAAAAGTTAAACAATAGGCATTAAAATTGGTGGAAGGTTGTAAAGCAAAACTCTAATTTTGGTGGGAGGTTTGGAGTCTTAGGACCGGGAGTGGCCCAAGCCATCGCGCCTCCCTTAAAGGCTCTGCCCATGGGCCTATCAAATAGAAGTAACAAACAATATTTATAGTATTAGAGCATCCTCATCCCGCTTAACAAATCCCATTTTTTGGTTAAAGTAGGAAGCAAATGTTCAAAAACACTCCCACACCAGCCTTGCTACTCCAACTTAACAATTTATTTTTATCACAGTGACTTAACAAAGAAGAGGAGGCACTATTCACTTAACAAAGCAAAAACAAACATAAAAACCCCTTAAAATTTGTGAAGAAATAAAAGGTGGGTGGTATTTGAATTGAAAAATAGGAGTAGAAAGAAAGAATAGTTTGGAACGGGGATGGTTCCCCTTCGGGGACATCATGGATCTTTGGAGTCGATCACGGTGCGTCCAATGGGCACGATTAGATCTGTTCAAAATGCTTGAATCTGCTTCGGCAAAATGACGATTCCATTTGTTTGGACAAGATGTGTCCATGGCCGACCACGAACTTTCGTGATCGGCCAAAGATCCATGTTGTATTTGAAGGGACAAGACCAACCTCGTGTCCGAATAGTTTAATATAATAAAATTAGAATTGAGAGTCTGATTTTGTAAATTTTTTAAGTGCTTGCTAAAGTATAAAATGTGTTTTTAAGGTTAAATTTGATACTCCTGATAAGGATGCTCTAAAAGGAATTATTAGAGAATGAAAATTGGATGGTTATATCCATGTCAGATGCGTAGGGGTAGTAATGGTGTGGTCCATTCTCTGGCTAAGAGAGATAGTGGTGGTCTGCATTAGGAATGTCAAAAAAAAAGGACAGTGAACCGTGAATTAGAACCAAATCGATAGGTTTTGGACTGAGTCTGGGATTAATGATCTGGAGATGAATTGAAAAGGTAAAAACAAGACTTGGTTTGGCCCCACGGTTTTTCATTAAAAACAAAGGAGAAATCGAATCGAATGTAATATTGAGAAAATAACCATAATTTAACCTATTATTCTAAGTTATTTTTAAATTTCTACCTAAATGGCGGAATGTGATATAAATAAATCTTAAGAGTATTAGTTTGTAATGTTAATTTTCAATATTATGTACTCATACATATGGATGGCAGTAATGGTATGTTAAGGGTGCAAACGAGCCGAGTTTTTTTGTGTTCGAGCTCGGCTCATTAAACGTAAACGAGCCGAAAATTGAGTCGAGCTCGGCTCGATCATAACGAGCCGAGCTCTTAACGAGCCGAGTTAGGGTAATTTACTTAACGAGCCTCCTTAAATGAGCCGAGCCTATACAATCGAGCCGAGCTTTTACGAGGCTCGTTAACTAAACGAGCTGTCGAGCTCGAACTAGGCTTGATTACTTAACGAGCCGAGCCAAAACCGCTCACGAAAAAGCTCGGTTCGTTGCATGCCTTTAGGTATGTAGTAGTAATCTAATAATGTCCGAATGGCAGTATTGTAATGTTTTCAATCTGCTATGTAATGGCAGGAACGGTACCCATGCAAATGTAATGCTACTTTGAATTTGGAAATGTAATGGTTGCTTCAATTTTTTTGGAAAGTTTAATCCGTGGATAAAATCGTGAGTTGCATGGATTGATTCGAACCAACCCAAAAGACTTTTGGTCTAGACACGGATTGCCTTTTTGAAACCGTGACTCACGGTTTGGTCCTCGATTCATATCAATCCGCACTAATCCGGACCATTGACACCCCGAGTCCGCATGTCTATACCCTAAAGGTTACCCTCCTTCGTGGCTTCTAAATTTTGATTAAGAACAGATGCTACTTTAACTTTAAGGTGATTGATTATCTTATGAATCCGTAATTCCGATCAACGAAACTACTTAATTATATTATACTCCCTCTCTCCCAATTTGTTTGCTCACTACGGTTATATGTGCCTTTTTAAAAGTCTCATAGTTTTCAATCTATAATATATTTTATATGCAATATGGATCTTATTTGATTGATCTCAATTAGTTCTATAAGACAAAATTTTAAAAAAATTTATAAACACTACAAATAAAAAGTTATAAACTGATGAAAACAAATAGCCCACTTGGTCACCTCGGCGGATAGAGGTCGATAATCCAGCTCGGGTACTCAATCGTCACCTCGGACTGACTTTCATGAAGAGTTCGGTCATACGAGGACTCTAAACCGACTACACCACCTCTTACAGGAGAGAGATAAGCACGAATATCCCATGGGATAGCCATCAACTGTCCGAATGCTAACAGGAAAGCTTAATCCTAATGGGATTAGGAGTCCTAAGGCAAGAGGGCACTTGGTAATGCCAACCAATCGAGATCAATACAACCTAATCCTACTACAGGTAGGATTCTCCACACTCCATGCCTATATAAACAACCCCTTCCCATAAGGGGGCAAATACGAGACTCTTGCTATCATTTATGCAAAGTTCACACCCTTTCTTCCTTCTACATCTACGACTTACGATCGGAGGGTCCTTGGTTGGCACCACATTGGTGTCCTTTAGTCTCTTTTGTTTTGCAAGTCATCCGACGGGCGCGCCCAAAACTGCTTCATCATAAACGTTTAAAAATGATACGAATATTCGTGTAAAGAAAGAAACAAATTGAGAAAGAAGGAGTAATCAAAACAAAAAAGAGATATAGTAGTGGAGAGTGGAGACGAAATGGCATCGGGAAGTAGGAAATCCCCTCACGTTAAACGGTTATGATGACTTATTAGAGTAATCCAAAACCTGCGAGTCACATGAGTAATCGAACGATCTCCCATCCGGTATTATGTAGACGCGTTGAAGGGCGCCCGAGTAATGCGGTACATGGACTGTCGGTTATATTTTTAATGGTTCGAATTTTATATCGGCATTTTGCCAACTAACCGAATTGAAGATAAAATGCGAACCGCCTTCCGGTATCAATCGGTAATCTTTTAGCATAACAAACACCTCAAATCCCCCAGTATACCCATCAAATCCGGTTCGGTTTGGACTTTGCGGGGCTCTCTTGTCATTTAGTAATAATCGAATCGTTTATTTCGTAGAGTTTGTCCAAGCAGTTTGTTCATGTAAAAATATTAATTTGACCGGATGTCGATAGGTACTTGAACAAAGTAGTTTTGTAATGGAAAAATATGTGTAGTTTAAATTTCAAATTATTTCTTGTCATCTCATTTTCATTGTACAACTCTATTTGTACATTTACCTGCTTATTTTTGCATTGATAACTTACTCGATGAGTTTTACAAATTGAACGATTAATTATTTTTGTGACTTAAAAGAGACCGACAAAGGGAATAATACTGGATGGGAGTTAATTATTTTTGTACGCGAATAACCTACGTACTCAATGAACTCTACAAATTTAACGATTGCGATCATTGCTGGGAATTCGGGAGTGGATAAGAATAATACTACTGGATTGGAGTTCGGTCCTACTTCTTAGTTAAGCCTTCCTTAATTCATCCGACCCCACTCACCCCCATGCCAGTTTCGTCCTCATGTTCTCCTCACATCGTGGGTGGTCGCCTTGTTTGACTTATCCCTCCCGTAACACCCGCTGTCCGCATCTCATCAATTAGCTAAAAAATTAATTAAAAGAAATCCCTCCCCTCTTGTCTGACATGATCCAAGAGTATCATTGTGGTGCCCCTCAATAATTATTGAACTTCCCATAAAATTGGACTCTAGGGAAGGGAAATTACGGGACCACGTGCATCGAAGGGCTCTAAATATGTACATGAATGAGTGAACAAATCCAAAACATTACATCCTACGTCCATTTTTAAGAGTGTTTAGTAGTTTAGTTTAAAATGTTAAGAAATATCTATTTCGTAAAGTTAATAGGTATAGTCGTTAAATTTTTCTTTTACCTGTAAAATTAGCTTATACTGTATTTGGAAAAGTTAGTGGGTACCAAGGAAAGTTATGGAAAGTTATAGTAACTGTTATAGTGTTATGATAACGTCACTGAATATTCTGAAAGAACAACCTAATTTAATCCTAATCTGAGTAAGAAAGAGTTTGTCTGAGGAAATCAAACTTGAGGCAATTAGTCGAGGTGCAAGACAAGTTAGTCCTGACATCCGATCAACAAAAAAAAATTGTTACAGTGTGATGGTAATGTCTCCCTAAAAAAACTGAATTTCTGTAATGGGCCAATTAAAAAGAAATGGAGGGAATGTTATGCAATAGATGACATTTTTCTTGAGATAGATGGATCCCAAATTTACAATAAGCGTGGCTCTTTCGAGTTTTCTCCACCCGTGAAATCAATACCTCTTAGCTGAATCGAACAGCCCATGAAATCAATTCAAATACTCCCTCCGTCCCTAATCTTTGGTCTCAAATATCACTTTTTTTTTTGTCTTAAAGTTTTTTGTCTCAATTCAAAATTAAAGGAGCGTTAACTAATGAAATTCCACTTTTATCTAGTGTTTGTATCCTGTCCCAGCAGTATCCGTCTAGCCAGAAAGGCCGTGTTGCCCAGTGGTCAGCGTTCACTGGCCCTTCTCTGGTGTCTGTAGCTCCAGCGACTTGTGCAACTTCCGGCGACCCATGCAAGCTATCACTTTCACCAGTCGCTTAGACCCCCGTTCCATTACCCCTTCCCCATCCGAGCAACTACTCCATTTTTGTGCTCGATCGGCCCCCTTCCAGTCCAACCTCCCTGTCCGGTTGGGTTTTCATTTTTCCCTTCGTTTGGATCAGGTCTTTCTTTTAATTCTTCCCTTCCCTATCCGATCCAATCAATCCCTTCTCTCGGATTAGTGTTTGCATGTGTTGCTTGTGTTGTTTTGCACTAGTCGGTCAGTCGGACAAGACCGCCGTGAAGGCGTACGTCTCGGTCTGTCTTTGTGTTGGTCTCGACTCTGTGTTTGCATGTGTAGCTTATGGGCTTGTGCCGGCATTTCTCTTGCCGAATCTTTTGGATGGGAGTCTGATCTGGTGTTTAATTTTTATTTGGAAGTGGTTTTGGTTCGGGAGAAGTCCTCAACAACTACGGATCTCATTCGTTGATATACGTAGTTTTATTTTGTTTGTTTGTTGTTTTTGTTTAGGTTTTGCTGCACACACTTGGTTGCGCTATGCTCTGTTCCTTAGACGTTGTTCGCGCCTTCGCTCGTCATCGGCATCCTTGGAGCTTGGGCCTTTTGTTGGGCCCATTTTTCTATTGGCGATGGCATAGCTTTTGTGTGTCTAATTGTGTTCTGCTCTGTGGCCTGAGCTGGTTATGATAGTTGAGCCAGCTCCGTTTAGGTTTTTTGCTTCGTCATAAATATGTATTGGCGATAATGCAGTGACAAATGTTAATGCTAAAACTGTTTACATAAAATGTTTGTACTTTATAAGAATGATATACATTTTTTATGCTAAATTTTGCGACAATCAAAATCAGTTTGAAAAAGAAAAAAAAACCGCATCCCCATCAAACGCGTTGAATTGAATATCCATGTGAGAACCTAATTTAATTTAATTTAATAATCCCAATACTTCAACTTTTTCTATTTTTGGATAAAACCCCGGCCGGGTTACCCATCCCAGCAGTTAAGTTAACCATGGTTAACGATGTCTATAAATTTACGATCCCTGCGTATACGTCGAGCAGGTGACTTATTCTCTACCAGTACTTCTCCCTTTCGGAAGCAAATTTCTCAGGCACCAAACAGAAAAGGTTCGGTACTGCAGATCCTGTCATATATCAGCAAAAAGTAATCATCCTTTCTGTCATGTGTATATGCAACGGTCTCGTCACAGGTTCAATTGTGTCAACGAAACGGAATCGGTCGATTTGATTTTCCTTCTGTTTTCGTAGTGAATCCGTTTCATTTTCCTCTGAATTCAGCGGCTTGATTTTCTGAACATTTCGGAGTGATTTTGGTTTGGTAATTGCTTACGAATGTCGTTGAATTTTGCTTTTGTCGTTTTGATGAGGTGAATGTGTGAATCGGAATAGAATTTACAGAGGAAGATTAGATTCAGGCTTCTGATCGATCTGCATATGGTCTGAGGCTTTCGGTCATGAATTCATTGATGAGATCGCTTCACAAATCAGATATATATCTAATTATACATATGTGTATACTTACGAACATTCGTCTAGTTTTGATCGTAGGCTGAAATCGACGGGTTATATAGAAGTTGAAGTTAATTGTCGATTTTCGTTGTTTTTAAATTTTAATCGAGTTTTCTATGAAATGCAGAAAGAGGACATGGCGACAACAAATGGTGCAAATTCATATGAGGAAGCCATTGCTGGACTTAAGAAGCTTCTCAGGTTCTCTCTCTCTCTCTCTCTCTCTCTCTCTCTCTCTCTCTCTCTCATATTTTTATAATGACCTTCCTGAAGTGTGTTACGCAGCTACACTCATGAACACTCACATGGGGACAGGACTCATACATGGGTCCAACCCATGAGTCTCATCTTGTGTGAATGTTGTGTGTCGGATATGTTTAAGTGTTGTGACCATAACATTGTTGACGCAGGCACGAAGGAATTAATGATTTTCACATGTGGAGTTACTCACCCTTCTCTATTTTCCCATCCCAATTTTCCATGAATTGAACAATTTGTTTTTTTGAATTTATTAGATATAAAGAAATCATTTATAAAAAAGAAATGGACATGTATGACAATCTGCTGTCAAACATGAAGTGATATTTTTTTAAAATTACAGTATTAGATACTTTTGCTCTCTCTCTCTTTTTTTTTTTCTTTTTTACTTTTTATATTGCTTGGTTGACAAAATTTTAAAATATGTATGACTGGAAAAATTAAATTGTTGTCGGAGTTGATACGAAAATCACATGATAATATGAAACGTAGTATTACAGATCATCAGATCATGGATCTATTGTTGTGTCATTTTTATGATCATATTTTTATGAATCCATCAATCATGTACTTCTTCATTGGGCAATTTGTCTTTATCGATTTTTTAATTGTGAATACTAATATTGTAATCCTGAAAAATATAATTTCTACAAAATAATTTACAAATATTATTACGTTATCTCAATCATGTACTTTTTTTTTGTAATATACCTTCAACGGTTGTGTTAACTTTGGATTACGTAATCTCAATCATGTACATTTTATTGTAAAATACCTTTCACGATTTTGTTACTTGTGGATGCTAATATAATAATCCTAAAAAAATATAATTTCTACGTCTGGGTTTTCAAATATTATTACGTAATCTCAATCATGTATTTTTCATTCTAAAATATATACCTTTAACGATTTTGTTAACCGTGGATACTAATATTATGATCCTGAAAAATATACTACAACATTGTTTACAAATATTATTACGAAAGCTTATATATAGTTTGAGGTGATACATATAATTTTTTTCGTGAATAGCATATACTGATTATATGCATTTACGTTCCAAATTCCAATTATGCCGTAAATGCTGTCCTGTAATGAAATTATTATTTTTTTCTAGAACACCGTCACGTAATACTCCAACCACTTTTTTTAGTGCGCATTAGGGTGGACTTCACTATCAACTATCAAGTGTCTCATAATGGTGGTCCTGGTGGAATAGGCCCAGGAGGAGCACTGAAATAATTATTAACCTCCCTCTCCAATTTTCTGGTACCCCAGTGGGTCCAATTGAACTGCCAGTTTACTGACGGGCGTTCTGTTTGTCTCTCTGTTTTTGTTCTGTGTCAGTGAAAAACATGGGCTACAGGCAGTTGCCGCCTCGAAGATCAAGCAATTAACGGCGGAGCTGGAGGGGACCGCCGCCAAGGGGTTCAACCCGGTCGAGAGGATCAACACCGGTTTCGCTCACTTTAAGAAGGAGAAATTCGAGTACGTAACGCTCACGGAAATCCTTGATTCTACTGTTTGCTACTTGATTGGGAAAATTGCAGTACATGTTGCCTGCTATTAAGTACCATTCTGCATTTCCTGCTTTCAAAATTACGTAGTATCTTTATGAACCAGTTAAAAAGCCTGTCTATTGTCTATAGTGGCGCAGCTATGCGGGGGTGCCCCTAATTGTTTATTTTGAATGATATTTTACATAATTTTTATAGATATTTTTAAATAAAAATTTTAATTTCGAAACTAATTTTATTTAAGAATAATTTTTTATTTCGAAAACACTAAATTGTAGTAATAATAACGATATGATAACAATAATACGCAAGATTAATTTTTGATTTATCAAAACCCTCTAATAAAAATGCGAATGACAGGATTTAGTCTTGATAAAATTATCAAACCAAGATTTGTTTCATAGTTCAACCCTCTCCGACTTCGACTCCCAACTCTGCCACTGCCTGTCTATTTGATGAGACTATTTAGTAGAGGGTTATTTGATAATTTCATCAGATTGACAGTGATAGAAGTTATATTATCATATCCCGATGGTATCATACATCCACGCGTGGAAAATCGAATATTATACATCCACGCGTGGTAAAAATTATATATCTAATACGGAGTTACTACTTTTGGCTTGAAAAATTTGAGGTAATTTATTTTTAGCAATGGTGTCACGACTACTAAATCGGGTCAGAATAACACGAATCATCTCACTCGATTTATCCTTCATGTGAAGTCAAATGATTTTTAAATGAATCAAAGTGTAATCTTTGTTGTTTTATTTTTAGTAATGTTGTGACGGCAACAATTGAGTATGCTAGATTATGACTTTTTACGTGGCACTAATCAGTTCGCTTGATTGATGCATGTGAAGTCAAATGATTTTTAACTGAAATCAAAGTCTGATCTCTCTTGTGTTTTCTTATTATTTAAAAAAAAAAGAATTCTTTGCTATATGTTTACTATGACGAAACAAAAATACATAAAAAAAAAGGGTGAAGAATATAAATTAAGGAAGAAGGATACAGGCCTTTTAGAAGAACCAAATTGCCCATTTGCTTTTCTTTTCTACTATTTCGCTTTCCTTCTCCTTATTTTATTTCCTAAAAGCTAATTAGGCTGAGATCCCACTAAGATTTTTTTTTTCGTATTTTCTATATTTTTAATAATTTTGTATAATTTATTCTCCTCACATATATCAACTAATTTGATAATTTATTGTATAAAAATACCTAAAATACCGTAGTTTGAACTCATAATAGTTTAAATTGCACTGCTTTAATAGGCGACTCCATAACCTCCTCCCTTTCAAATTCTTTAATTGGTAGTTCTAGAGGTACGATTGTATAGTCATGAGCTTAGGTTCTTTTCATTACATCAAATCAAGTTGTTTGCCTACACGGAACCATCATTGACTAAAATCTCTACAAATTTCCAAGAGGGGTAGTAGTATACATGAAAACTTCTCCTGAAATAGTTCAAAAAGAAAAATCAGTTGTCCAAATTCATTGATTTCTCTTTTTCTGAACCATTTCGGAGAAAATTTTCATAGATAACATTTCCGTATCTCTAAACTAGCAAATTTGTCTTCCTGTCCACTTCCAAGTTGTTTTTTTATTTTTTCTATTCCTAAGTTTTTAAGTAAAAATATTTCCTCTGTAAATAAAATTGTATTTTTTTATTACTTCTGCAAATAAAATTGTTAAATCAGAATTTATTTGTTTTTTTCTGGGAGGTGGGGATAACAGTCAATTGTTTTGAATGGAAGATCTCATAATTGTGAGGTAGGAGTATTAATACAAGTATTAACGTCCGCCGGGCGAAAATCCATTAATGGCACTAGGCCAGTATTGTACTGACCTTGATAACACCTGCCATTTACTACGCCTGGGGGAGGTTACTTCTTGAAAATGATCATTAGGTGTTCCAAAGAGTACGACGTGGTTCGTTACGTGGTGGCGTGGTGCCCCGGATAAATGATAAATCGCAACACGAATATAACAATCATGTCACATCACTCGCATCACGCACTACCCACCTAGCACAAGTGTGTCATCACGCACTACCAACCTAACACAATTGTTTATGTACCCCCTAGCACTGTCCCTTGACAGGCACTGCTATCTGGAAAATGATCATAAGGTGTTCCAAGAGTACGACGTGGTCCGTTACGGTGCCCTGGTAAATGATAAATCGCAACACGAACATAACAATCATGTCACATGACTCGCATCACGCACTACCCACCTAGCACAAGTGTGTCGTCACGCACTAACCTACCTGACACAAGGGTGTCATCTTGTCGTACTAGTTACCGTAAATTGGTTGTTACTTGAATAAAGCTAACATAGTTCTCCAAAAGTATTGGGTAACTATTATGCCTTGTCATGCAGTTAGTTATTTGTCGCTCCTTTGTTTTTCAGGAAAAATCCTGCTTTGTATGGTGAACTCGCCAAAGGCCAGAGCCCCAAGGTCAGTAATGCTACTGAAGCAATATTTCTCCTGTTTTTAGTAGCTTTTTTTTCCACTTTTAATTTAGAAAATTAATTTAAAGTATTACTGTAAAAATGTTAGGCATCAATCACTCCACTGGTGTATCAAGCTTATAAATAGATAAAGAGAAAAAAAAAAAAAAAAGGATGAGGAACTCAAAGTAAGAGTGAAAATTACATCTTTAATTTTTAAATTGGTCTTTCTTAATACCGGAAAATGATGCAGTTCGCTCTCGACTTGTCATATTCCTAATTATATAAAAAATACAATATTCCCGTTTGGTCCCGTATGGATAAGACTTTAAATAAAGAAGGTTTAAAGCCTCACAAAAGTCCTATTCTGGAGGTAAAAGAAGAAAATAAAGCCTTAGTATAAAATTATCTGAAAGAATACCACCACAACTTGTACAGTTGTACGTATGTCCAATTGCTCAATGAGTACTATTAGGGTCTCTGGAAGTACCAATATGCCCTCCTTAAATAAGAAGATTTAGGCTGGATTTTCACTATTGACTAAACGCATTTATGGTATTTTGCAGTTGTTTTCCCTCTTTTCTCAGTATCCACACCAAAAAAAACCTTAAGAAGGCGTGTGAGGTCCACCTAATTATATAAACCGTCTATTTGATAAAAATTAATGTGTAGATCATACTTGCAAAAAATCAAGTTGATCGAGATATCTGTAAGTTAATTAGATATCTAATTAACTTGATTGTTTTGCAAAAATGATTTATAGATTATTGTTTACAAAATAGACAATTTAGATGATTAAGATGGGTCCCACACATTCTTAAGGTTTTCTGTTTGTGGGTAATGGAAAAAGAGGGGCAGTGCGAATAGAATTTCCCCAAGTCATTCCTCATAACTAAATGATATTTTTAGTGGCAACATGTTCACTCTGTTTGGTTGAGAGTTTTGAGAAGAATATTTTGAGAAATATTTTTGAGATAGTGTTTGATGAGTTTTGGAAAAAGTAATAATTAGAGAAAAGTGTAATAATTGGAGAGAGAGAAATGAGAATTAATGATTGGAGAAAGGGGTATGAAGAGTAGAGAAAAATGTGATTAATGATTGGAGAGATGAGAGATGATGAAAGAATCTTTTTGAAATTTTTTTGGAAATGTGAAGTGAACACAGTCGTTGTTTTTGCCATCAGGGTGGAGATAAAAATTTAGTGGAAACTCAGCCAAACATCTAAGATATAAATGAACCCATTGACAGTGTGCAAATTATTCATTTATTAACTCAAGAATGTAAAGAAATGTACATTTGAGGTTTTAGCAATTCTTCTGTTGATGGTTGAACCTGAATTTCCACTTTTTGCTAATAAATGCAGTTTATGGTATTTGCCTGCTCCGACTCCCGTGTCTGCCCTTCTCATGTCCTGGATTTCCAACCAGGGGAGGCCTTCGTGGTCCGAAACATTGCCAGCATGGTCCCTCCATTTGATCAGGTTCTCTCAACAATTCATAGATTCCATGTTTTAAGTGAGTAATTTTGATAAATTCTTTGTACAGGTAAAGTCTGTAATTTCTGAAAATTTACAAAGTCACCTTTAAACGTAACACGAATTTTAAAGTGAAAGGGTATTTTTGTAATGTCACAATTAATTTATTTGTTTACCCAATAAAATGTGAGTGTAAGATTTTTTATCCTGCTTTCATTATAACACTAATTGAGCCTATTATATAGAGAAAAAAAGGAAAACAAGTCACTATAACACCTAGACGAGGAAGCTATCCTAGTCAGGTTATCTTTCCTTAGATTGCTTAGTGCTGAGCTAAGTTCCGCTCTATCCTATTAGCTATAGTAGGAGGTTATGTCCTCTAGGACTTTTTCAGTGTCAAGTCTGGTATTGCCCACGCCAGATCTGTTTGCGTCTCAAATGCTCAAAGCGCAATCCAACGGTCCGAAAGAGAGAGAGAAAAAGAGGAGAGAGAGGAATCAATCTTGGCGGTCCAAAACACTTTTGAACGTGAGATCGTTTTGACATGGACGTGACCCAAAAAGTTTTCTTAGGACGGAAGGGATAAGATAAAAAATGCTATCATTGACTTTTTCCTCTGGCCGGGCTTTTTGTTGATTGACTGAACCCGGTAACACTGATTGAGCCATAACCCCAAGCGATTGGCTTGATGGTGAAGGCATGCACTTGGGGATTTCTTTTCCTCCTATTGGTCTCGGTGCTCAAAACGTCTCAGATCTTTGTTAATTCCTTAGGCTCAATCTATACGTTTGCTCGTTAATTGAGCTCTCGCACGAACGGTCAGACAAAAATAAAGATTATTCGCTTCTGTAATAAAATAAAATAAAACAAAAGAAAGAAGGCTTGAGTGTGAAAATTGCTCTCTGTTTCAACTGTAGGACTAATTGAGCCACAACCTAATAGTCATACAAGCAATTCCGACTAATTAGTCAGGTGTGACAATCCTTCCCTTTCCCCACTTATGATATGGCCCAAAAAATAATTAATGAACCTCAATTATTGAAGATTAACATTCCACTGTACTCTAAAAGAAGCATTTTGGAATTTTGGAATCATCCATAGCTTTATAGACATCTATCAATTAGCTCCGTTGAAAGTTGATGGCTTTTATTTATTTAGTGATAGTCTTATTTTCATCAGATCACAGTATCTCTCATTTGCACAATCTGTATGTCAATGTCTTATTGCACCATTTGGTTTTTAATTGCAATATACCGTTAATAATTGCTTGACTTTTAACTTAACTTTATGATATTATCTGGTGCAGACAAAATATGCAGGAGTGGGGGCGGCAATTGAATATGCAGTGTTACATCTGAAGGTGACTTTTCCACCTTTATTATTTTTACACGTCTCTCTCTCTTTAATAGTGGTAGATCCCTTTTGTGATGGGAACTTTTGCGGTGGAGGTAATGTAACGTGGTATTGTATTGTGTCCGTGAAACATTAAGTACGCATTTTGATTAGTTTATTGAAAATAACAATATAATTCAGGGGTGATAAACGAACCGAACGAACAAAATTTTTAATTACTTAAAGCTTGTTTGAAAACTTTACAAGCATTAAAATATGTTTAAACTTGGATTATTTAGAAGTCGAGCCAGAACCGATTTCAAAAGAGCATTAATCGAGGCCAATCACGAACCAATCTTGACTAGCTTGAAAGTTTTGATCATCATGAGTCGAAGAGCCGAGCAAGCCTGTTCGAACTTGGTTTGAAAGCTTAACAAGGCTTTAAAAAATGTTCAAGCTTGGCCTGTTAATGTGAAAATCGATCTCAACTGAACTTTCAACAAGCGAACACAAGCAGTTTGATTTGCTTATCAGCCATTCAGCCCTACATATGATATGCTTACGTTAACGCATAAACGATTGAACATGGCACTCCAAAGATGCCCAATATTTAGTGCCCAAGTTTTCAATTTGTCATTTTTGTTCTATAAGGTACTAATTTTTTAGATGCAATGATATAGACACGGATATTTAGATACATGAAATTCATATGTATCGAACGATTGTAAGAGGAGCAAATTGTTTTAGAAACAAGTTGCGAAACAAGGATGTGTTGCAAATTAAAATCGAACCAAGTTTGGCTAGTGTTTTGGTGTATCAACAGCTGTATGATCCGTATCGATCCATTCTAATTTTTTCCCCAAAACAGTTTTTGAAAGCGACTAAATTAAAGTCTCTAACCATCCATAGTTAATGGCTGAAATAGCTACTAGTTGGTGGATTTTGTTTTGATCTTTTGCAAAGTTGCAAAAGTAGTTGCAAAGTTGCAATCATGCAATCACCTTTTGCTACTTGCAAAGTTGACACTTCAAGAGGACACCAGCCCATCTTTTATCCTGCTCTTTTTTTTTTCTTCAAAACATTGCTTCTTTTTTTTTCTTTCAAAACATTGCTTCTTTTTTTTTTCCCCCTCTTGGAAAAACATTTGAGTTAATGAGAAATTGTGTGGTGCAGGTGGAGACTATTATGGTCATTGGACACAGTTGTTGTGGAGGAATAAAAGGCCTCATGTCTATCCCAGATGATGGGACCACTGCTAGGTAAGCTATCTTTTCTAAAATGTTATTCCCTCCGTTCCAAATTATTGCTCCTTCTTTTCTTTCTTAGTTGTCCCGATACAGAGGGCCAACTAAAAAATTGACAAAGGAAAGTTGGAACTTCTTTCATTTTTTAGGCACAAACCGTACAATCATGTATTGTCATAAAACGTTGGATTTCCAAAGTAAGAGCAACAATTTGGGATGGAGAGTATACTAAAATTGTTACTTTCGTGAGTTCATGTTATATTTTTTTATCTACATACTAATGTCAAAATACTACTCGTTTTTGATAAAAAAAAATACCATTTAGTCAGTTTAATTAGTTAGAGGAAATGACTTGTCTTGAATATAGGGAAAATATTTGGACGAAATAATGAAATACCGTTTAGTCAATAGTGTGAACTCAGTGAAGAATCAAGAAGTATAAGCATATTCCATGACGATTATACTTTCGGATAGTTACGTACATTTCCTTAAAGTTTGATACTTCTAACAACTTAAACCCTTACTTTTTAATTTTGTACTCTTAACCTTGGACTTCCCTTATCATAAGAATCTCTACTTTTCCTTCTTTCTGAAATGTGAAAATTTTAAAACTTGTATTAATAAGAAGTACAGGCATATTCTGTAACCATTTTGCTCAGCTTCACAAAACCTCCAACAATCTAGGGTATGATCTCGCATGCGAATCTAGCTCTTTCTTTATGGCCCTTGGCGATACCTTAGGGGTTTTTTGAGTCACTTTTATCTCCCCTAAGTTATACCCATTGGAGGCATCCACAAGTTGGAAAGCTAGTTGGCAACTTTCAAACTATATAACCACCTTGAGCATATTATAAAGGAGCTTCAAGTACAAGAAATATGCAGTTAAATTATTTTTTTTTTGTAAAAGTCCTCTGAAGTTATTCCTTTGTTCAAAAATTCCCTTGCTATTTGTATATGGAACTGAAAATTCGTAAAGAAGGAGAAGATATACAAAATTAATGATTGCGAGCATTTCTCTTGCGGATTGAGAAAATATTGTCACAAATTTAGGGGCCACTATTTCAGTGGTATTCTAAGAGCAGCCACTTTGTGTATCTTGTCAAAGGTTAGGTCTGTCTCCAATCATCCTCACCAATACCCCCAATGATTGGAGACTAGATGGGTTCTGTTATTGTTGTTGTATTGAGAAAATATCCATAATTTACTGAGAACATTAATTTTTCATATGAACGTCCAGCGATTTTATAGAGAATTGGGTCAAAATATGTATGCCTGCCAAGACAAAGGTGAAAGCAGAGAGCAAGGATTTGGATTTTGCTGAACAGTGCAAGAACTGTGAGAAGGTAAGTACACTAATTGGTTCTATATATTCAATTCAGTTTTTTATTGAAAAAAAAAAAAAAAAACACCAAACTGAGGTTGACAACTTGACATTACCATTATAACTGCATCTTCTGAGTTCTCAAAAAAATAATAATAATAAAAAGGTCTGAGCTCTAACTAGGTAGATTTAGTTCAACTAATTTCAGATTAGCGAATATTCTACGTCCCTTAATCTTAGTCCATTATTCTAGTTTGGGACATCGACAAATGTTTTGTTCACTTTAAAAAGTTAATCACAAATTCGACCTTATTCATGTTTTACCCTTCTCTTTTGATTATTAAAATTTTGAAATGTGGTACGTACCTTTTAAAGTAGAATAATTTTGTCTTCTTAAATCGACGGACTCCCAATATAGACAAATACTCAGGAATGGAGGGAGTCATACTTTTCACTCGTGGCAACTAAGTAGACCTCAAATTATTGCATTCTAGTACTGACTTTTTGTTTGTGTGTGGGATTAAAAATGCAGGAGGCTGTGAATGTGTCCCTGGCAAATCTTTTGACATATCCATTTGTGAGAGCTGGTTTGGTGAAGAAGACTCTGACAATAAGGGGAGCACACTACGATTTCGTGAAGGGCAGTTTTGAGCAATGGAGTCTTGACTTTGGCATCACCCCTTCTCTTTCTGCATAAGTACTGCACTTACTACTTCTTCCATTTACTGTTAAATTTCTGCAGTAAAGTCTGTACATGTTGTGCCAACATGTACATTTTGGCAACAATAAAAGTTGGCCAGCAACTTTCTATCTTATTAGATGTATTTTTCTTCTTTTATTAACTATATATTCCAGTTTTGATGGGTTGTCTTGCTTTGTATCACTTGGAAGAACCTTTCTTCTTTGAAAAGGGTGTAGAAAGGAATTTTAAATGTGTTCCAAATGCTGTTTTTCCTTAAATTTTGTGAATAAAGTCATCTTGATTGATTATAATTGTTAAGAGAGACTCAGCTATATCATTCCTCTGCTTGCTTTATGGAAGATGGGTTTAGTGCTAAGATTACAGATGGTCAGAAGGTACATTGAATTTAAACTGAAACGCTTATTTTGTGACCAAATGACCGGAATGTTAACAATCACGGAGTCCAAAGTCATAAATCTAAAATGACTACTGGCATGCGTGTAACATGGAGGCAAGCATAATTAGTTATTGTTGGGATGAGCTTAGCAACTTCTCAAAAGCGTAATTATCAATATACCTAATGTTTTAGTATTTGTGAAGTACTCCCTCCGTTTTCAAATTTTTGTCCACTACGAAACTACGTGCAATTTTTAAGCTTAAAAATAATGTACTTACCAAAAGAATTTTACGTGCAATATGGATCTCGTTTGATAGATCTCGATGAAATTTATTGAGCGGTGCCAAAAAAAATTGGAAATTCAAATCACTTTGTTCACTTTACATTTCCAAAAATATTTCCAAAAATATTCCTTCCCCATCTCTCATCTCTCCAATCATTAATCATATTTCTCTTTCTACTCATATCTTTCTATCCAATCATTATTTTCATTTTTCTCTCTATCTCTCTCCAATCATTACACCTCTCTCTAATTATTACTTTTTCCAAAAACTCATCCAAACACTATCTCAAAAAATTTCTCAAAAAATTTCTTCTCAAAACTCTCAATCAAACACAGCGATTATCTTTAAGTTTGAAAATTATACGTAGTGGACCAAAATTTAGGGTCTGAGGGAGTAATATATATTATGGAGAATCTAATGTAGTGCAACAACGGTGTTACTAAACATAAAAAATCCACACAATTTCTGGTGGCCAACATCGCAAGAGTTGCATGTTAAGTTGCATTCAAAAGCTCATACATCACTTACCAAAAATAAACAAAAGTTCATGCATCTATCTAAAAGCTAAGCAACAATTGGAAAACAAAGTTCAAACAATGAGGTCAACATTAAACCCATGGATCAAGCCTGTCTATCAATTTATAGCTCCTACATGGGCTAAAGGGCTTCACTGAAATGTAAGCCCAATTGTTATTAGGGCCCAGCTTGGGAAGACCATGACAGTTGTGTTTATAAGTGGATTCCAAGTGTTGTGAATCCTGTTACACAGTAGTACAGTACCGGTCGATACGGATACCCAAAAAAAAAAAAACATAGATTGCTGATTCGTTCCAGCGAAGATACCAGTCTTTTATCGGTTGATATCGGGCATACAAATTGTACCCAGTATCTCAGCTGACACAAAAATACTAGTCTGTATTTTGATATTGGCTTTAAGATAACTAGAGAAAAGTTGGGTCTTTAATATGTTAATTTGTTGTTAGTGCTATAATTTGTTTATCTATCTACTTCAAATTTTGCAATTAAACATTAATTTGTAGAAAATATTTATAAAAGACATAGGTGTAAGTTCCAAATGCAGTCGAGATACACTTACATGTATGTCTGCCCCTAGAGAATTAATTTTGGCATATAAACGAAATGGTACATTGTGTAGATCTTGTAAATTACTTTATCCGTGCAAAAATTAATGAGGTCAGAGTGTAACTATTCAAATCACATTAATTAATTT
>JADGMU010000064.1:0-16096 GCA_016920895.1 Vaccinium myrtillus | reverse complement strand
AGCTAATTTATCTTACACTACAACAAATTACACAATTGCCAACCAAAAATCCCTACTAAAATAACTTAGTCTCCAATTTCTACACCATTGCCGACTAGATACCTTTTGGTTGGCTAATAGTGATTATAATCCCCTACTAAACTAATTTAGTCCAGAAAACTCTACATTTTCCGACTAGATTTATTTTTGGTCGGGAACAATATGGCGCGAAAAAATAATTTTGGTGGGAATTTAATTACCGACTAAATCCTTGGTCGGCCATAGTTTTTCGTGAATTTAGTATTTGACAAAAAAAATTACCGGGGATATTTTTTATTTCCCTACTAAATAACTAGTTGGCAAATGTTGGATGATATTTCCCAACCAGATTATTTAGTCGGCAATGAGTTTGCAAAAAAATATTCATAGGCCACCATACTTCTTCCGCACAAACGTGATCCAACCCATTACAAAATAGTATTTTTTTTTAGCAATTATTTTAGCAATCAAACCGTTGATTTTGTTGTTTTCTGATGAAAAATCAATCATCTCAATTTTCTTCTCGATCAAGTTTGAATAGATCATTGATCGGGACCCAATTATTTTTTTAATGGTACTTTTCGTCCGATTAAATCCTTAACAATACGCGATCTTATTAATTTTTTGTATAATTGATGGTGTTTGTAATAAGTAAAAGTTAAACGGTTCCGATCGCGTAAAAAAATTTAGATGGAGCTTGGATTGCCCACTATGCGACTTTTAAGGTCTCTGGATGCATTAAATGTGATCGATCACGCAGTTGCTAATATCCGATGATCTCCACTTTTGGTGACACTGATGAAATTAGCAGGGCGTGAAATTCTAACTGTTCAGATCAACTATTGTAAATATTGAATTGTTGATGACTTTTAAAATCTATACATTGAATGTAATTAATAGCAAACTAAGTCTTGCACTGTATTTGAATGTGAAGTAGCCACGTGACCGTGATACAATTAAAATGATCAGGACCGTTGATATTGTTGTTCTTATTAGTTAAATCATTGTTGTAAAATTTTGACTAAACCGGGTTTAAAATGGTCATTGATCGGGAAGCAATTTCATGAAGTAAATGAGTTCTTATGTCAGATCAAGTGTGCACCAAGACCGTGATACAATTCAAATGATCGAAACCGTTGATATTGTTGTTCTTATTAGCTAAATAATTACTGTAAAATTTTGGTTTAATTGGGTTTAAAAAGGTCATTGATTGAGACGTAGTTTCATTAAGTAAATGAGTTCTTATGTCCGATCATTTAAGTATGTACAAGACCCGAGTAACTCTTTATTCTTGGTATAAATTATCTAATATATATAATGAAAAATATCAATGACTTCAATAGAAAAAATGCCTGAGGTGGGATATACATAATAAGAATTCATTGTTTCGGGATGTATTAAAGGCGCATCACCAATTGGTTTTTAAATATTTTTAGTGTCGCATCAGAAAAAATAAAAAAAATTAGTTTTGCCGACTAAAATTTAGTTGGTGAAGTAAGTCGATTTTGCGGGAATTTTAAACAATTGGCGAAAATGTTAGGCGGGTACACTACAGACCATCCCCAACTTTAACCTAAGAAAAATCCTTATCCACCGCCAAATCCATTACTGCTCCATAGCCAAATCCATTATGGCTCCACAGCTCCACCTTTCCACCGCCAAATCCACCTTTCCACCGCCAAATCCATAGAAGCAGCAAGGCATCTCATCGGTCGAATCGCCTGAGAGGTATTCTATTCCTTCGAAGCTTTTAGATGAAGAAGGATTTCGTTAGTTTCTATTGAAGTAATAGAGGGATCGAAATTGGTGAGCATCTGTATAAGGGAATCTAGTTTTTCAAGCGTCTATTTCTGTTATCCATTGTATATTGAAGATTTGTTCGAAATCGGGGGTGTGTAGGTGGAGTAAACAGCTTGCTTTTATTGATTGGTGAGGGATGGATTGAGAGAAAGCATTTTTCGTCAAGAGATTCTTCACCGTCCCATTCTTCGTCGAGAGATTCTTCCCCAAGTCGGTCATCCCCAAATCCCAAGTCGGTCATCGTCGGTCATCCCCAAATCCCATTCTTCGTCGAGAGATTGTTCACCGTCCATCCACTGCTCCCATTCTTCATCGTCCGTCACTGCTCCCTCCATCCTCGTACTCTCTCTCTCTCTCTCTCTCTCTCTCTCTCTCTCTCTCTCTCTCACACACACACACACACACACACACACACAACATGCACACACGAACATACATTTACAACCGTGTTTATTTTGTTTTTCCCCTTTTCAACAGATCTCCAATTGCAACTAATTTGGGAAGGTCGTGAAGGCCGCTGGTTTTACCCCGTTCGAGTCTGCTATCAACTAGTGCAACGCTGTCTCCTAAGGTGATTTTCATGCTCGTTCTTTGCAAGTTTTAACTGAAACACCCATAAAGTTTAGTTTAATCATAGTTTGGGATGAAGCCATAGTTTGGGATCAAGCCAATCCTAAATGATTTTGATCTGGACGCCTTTAACGATCGGTTGCATAGAAATGATAATATCGCACTGCCACATCCCTTTGCATTGATGTTTTTTTTTTATCAAAAATCTGTTTGGCTACTTTGTTTTTTAATTAAAATGTGGATCAGACTGGGGTTCTCAACTGAAATTAAGAGAGCATAATGAACCAATCTAGTTTAGTTTTGTAGTTTGACATACCAGGTTTTATTTTTTTTTCCTTTTTGGATTTGGCAATCAGGACTGAAAGAGTGTCTAGACCAGATTGTTTGCACGTCCCGGTCAAAAACAGGTCATTCATGCCCATACTGGGAAATTCACAAAAGAAGTAGCATACCCGTTTTATTCGTATAGCATGGCGTACTAAAAGGAAATCCAAAGGCTTTTCTGAAATATAAAAGTGAGAAAATATTTCAATCCAATTAACTATCTTTATCTAGCTAATCACAGGAGGTGATATCAACAAAAATGGTACCTAATGAACAATTAATTGAACATCTTCAATTCTGCTATTTGTAGAGCATTTGTGCCCTTATTTTAAACAAAAGCAGAGATTGAAGTTAACAAAACTTTAATATTAGCCCTTAAGATATCACTTAAAACAACACAGAAAAAACCGTGCTCTTTATTCGCCCATAGATAGAAAATTAATTACGAGAATTTTGCAATTGTGTTCGCTGAATTTTTAGGACCTCTTGTTGTAGAGTTTGAAACCATTTTTTGGGCTAAAATTTTAGAAACAGTTAACAGTTTGATTTCCTTGACCACATGCAATGTGAAGTAGTAATTTTTGGAGGGCAGAAGGGGCCGTTAACAGGTGGTGATCAGAGATTGATTTTGTTTTCCGACGAAACCATGGTTTAGGTACTAAAACGAAAGAGAGAGAGAGAGAGAGAGATAAAAGAGAGAGGTAATGGAACCCACACAAAATGTTGTCTTTGCTGTGTTCTTTGCATTGTGTTTTCTGAAAATTTTCCCCTCCAAAGTTCCTCTTCTCTTCTCTTTGTACTTGCTCTCTATATGTAGAGCAAAAGTTGGTTTCTCCATTAACCCATGATGGGCAGTTGGAGGAGAAAACCAACTCCCACGTTGGATGGATGTGGGTAGTTTCATGGGAGACCAAGTCTTATCCCTTTCTCTCTTCTATTATTTTTATTAACATGAGTCTATTGGGCTAAAAATTTCATTTTCAACATTGAGCTTTGCGCATTATTAGTTTTGATCATGAAAATTGACATGTACTAATGGTTAATTTATTTATAGGTCAAAAAAATGGACAAGAGTTGGATGACGATAAGAGATAGGTGGTCAAGTCAGGAGTATAGACGAGGGGTAGAATCTTTTCTAAAATTTGCAGGCACAAATTTAGGACTAGAGGCTGATATTCGGTGTCCATGCATTGATTGTCTAAATAGCAAATTACTTAGCAGTGTAATTGTTAAGATGCATTTGATACGAAAAGGAATCGATGCTTCTTACAAGACTTGGGTGTACCATGGGGAACCTGTCCCCACACGTCAGCCTCAAGCACAAAATGATGACCATCAAGAACACAATGAAGGCATTAGGAACGAAACAAGAGGGGAGATCCCCGAGGATGACGACCAATTGCGTGATATGTTGGAACAGATCTATGTTGGTGAGATGTTGGATGATGATGTCGATGAGTTGCCTATTAATCATGAGAGGCAAGATGTGCGCAATTTTGACAAGTTGTTCAATGCTGCTCAAAGTAAACCTTACCCAAGATGTTCAAAGACCATATTAGCTTTCATTGTTAGGATGCTTCATGTTAAGGTTTATAAGAAGTTGAGCAATGATGCGTTCAATATGATTATGGCGATTATTAAAGACATGCTACCTGCAGACTGTGATAAGAGTGTTCCATGGAACATTTATCAAGCGAAGAAATTCTTAAGAGATTTGGGTTTGGGGTATGTGCCAATCCATGCGTGCGAAGATGACTGCGCACTCTTTTGGAAGGAGAATGCAAATTTGATGAATTGCCCTACGTGTAACAAGCCTAGGTACAAGGTGGACGATGGTAAGGGTAAAAGGATCCCCCAAAAGATATTGCGATACTTACCCTTGACTCCGAGATTACAGAGGCAATATTTTTTAGAGAAAACAGCCCCTGATATGACATGGCACAAAGACAAACGTGTAGATGATGACGAATTAAGGCATCCGGCTGATGGTCAGGAATGGAAAGACTTCGATGAGCGATTTCCTGATTTTGCTGTCGTATTGTGAATTGTGGCTCTGTTGCTGTCTGATACTTGTAGATTTGCTGCACTGAGTTTATTAGTGCAGTCTATTGGATATGCTGTCTGATACATATTCATTTTCATGGGTTGAATGCTGTCCAGTTCACTGCTAGATATCACTGAATTTGCTGTCCAGTTTGCTTAGGCAGTTTTACATTTTGCTTAGGCAGATTTACAGTTTGCTTATGACTGGGCAGTGGCAATGGTTTCAGGTGTGGCATTTTAGAATGCCAATTCTGTGCAGTGCATATTAGTAATCAAAATCTGAGCATTGCATATTAGTAATCAAAATCTGGGCAGGGTTATGCCCTCCTGTACTTGAATACATTATTTAGTTGCGGCCGGTTCCGCTAACACTATATTTGACACAACATATGACACTCCATCTCAACCATTCAAATGGATGGCTGAGATTAGAACAAGGGATAAAATCTCTCTCCACATGTACTCTCTCTCCACCTACCCCTGTATTCTCTCTCTCCTCACCCCTCTTTTCTGTACATCACCATCTCAAGCGAGCTCCATTCTCTCACTCTCCCGCCCCTCTCGGTTCCGGCCTTGAGGTCTTGGCACCGGGAAGATATGAATGTTAGTGGGTTTGTAGATGGAACCCAAATACTAGCACCATTTTCTGCCCCTTCATGACTGATTCAAAGCATTATTTCCAAAAATCACAAGCAATCTTTTACATCTTACAGCAATTAATGACATCTTTAATGTATGATCATCTCCTAATACACTTTTTTCGTCTAATCTTAGATCTTTCACAGTTTCACCTCAGCACCCACAGACCCAGACATGACAATTACTTATTTTCGAACCTTAAATCGAATTAAGACTTCGATTTACCAAATTTTTCAACCTTTTGATTATCAAAGCTGAAATAGCGCCCCAAAATTGTAGACTTTGCAATTGATTTTTGTCTCTGTTTTCCGATGGGGGGTTTAATGTGACTGGATATGGCCGAAAGGGTTTAAAACTTCAATCTCAGCCATCCATTTGAATGGTTGAGATGGAGTGTCATATGTTGTGTCAAATATTGTGTTAGCGGAACCGACCCCTATTTAGTTTGATACCTTGGAAATTAATAAAGTAGATGTCACGATTAATGACAGGCTGGCCTCTTGTTTGGTTTATAAAATGTTAAAAGTGTTTAAGGAATGGGCAACTCATGCACTGCTACAATCTGTTCATCAATGGCAGGTCTCCAATATAAACTTAACATGTTAATATGAACTTATTATTGCTTCCTGACTATTGAGTTTCCTTGTTGCCTCCATGGTTTATGAAACCTGAGGTTAGACTATTGAGTTTCCTTGTTGCCTCCATGGTTTATGAAACCTGAGGTTAGACCTCTGATAACCCAATTGGCTCTTTGGAAGCAAGTTCTACAAAGCTGAGGTTAGACCTCTAATATCTCAAGAGTACACTACAAAGCTATTTCAAGAGTACGGCTGGGTCTCCCAAATAAAGTCATGGTGCTAATAAATGTGAGAAAAAATTGAAGAGGACAAATTTGAAGGACAAATTTTAAAAGTGACTCTTAGCACCGTGACTTATTTTGGGAAACTCATCCTAACTCTAGAGACAGCTCCATAGTGTAATCTTGAGTGTTTAAATTTCTAACAATCGGTTGCATACAATTAATGGTGACATGAGAATGGAATGCACCTAATGCTACATGAACATCCTGTGACAATCCATTAGCATACACTTCAATTTCACTTATAATAATTGTCGAATGTAACAGAAATAAGTTTTTATTTTTGAGAGATAATATAGAGAAAGAAAAGGTGATACGTACCCGATTAGCAAAACACAAGGGTGCAACAAATAAGAATGAGTAGAGAACCGACAACACGGTCATGGTCATGAAGGAACCTTAAAACACTACCAGTTGCTTCTCCCATTTAGAAAGCCTCAATGTACTACTCTGAGCAAAGAGAAGTTGTAGATGCCTTAGCCACAGCTGTAGTGGTATGACCTGATGACGAGTCCATACAATTGGCATGGGGAGGAATGTTTTGCTGTCGACTAAGTATTTTTTTCCTCCTTCTCAGCACTTCGCTGAATTTTCTTTTTTTTCAAGCTTATGCTTTGCTTCGTGCTTAGTACTTGGAATACTGTCTCTTTCTTGTATTGGAATGTCTATACCTTATGGATGCACTTGCTGCGCTCTTTGTTTTCTTCGTGTGCTACCACTATTGCCTATTTCACTTTATTATTCTATGATGCTTATCGGTACTCTTGCGGTTCTATGGGATGCTCAGCTGCTATTAGCATGTTTATTCATCTGCCTTTTGGGATGCTGTTATGTTAGCTGCCTTGATCGCCTCATGCTCAACTGCTACTAATGATGGATTTTTTTTTTTTCAGATCGAAGCTAGCTTTAATGGAGTATTCCGCCGTTCTACTTTTGGGTTATTGACTATGAAGATCAAAGCTAGATTTTGGTTGTAGATGTGCTTCGATGTTTTTGGTCATCCGTTTATTGAAGTTGAATTACTTTAGTATTTTGCGGTGTAGGGGTTTTGGATTTTTTATTTTCCCCTTGTTATGATTAGACTTTTTATTTTCTGCTTTTGGAATTTGGATACAAGTTATTTGGTGGACCTTTATGTATGAAAGTTTGGATTTATTTCGTAGAATTTATTTTTTTTAGTATTCATTACAAATTGGCAGGAAATCAAAATGGGAAAAAAAAATTGTAGCCAATTATGGGATTTCAATATTTAAAATTGGCGGCCAATAATTTAGTTGGCAAATTGAAACACATGCCCGACTAGAATTTAGTTGGCAAATTGAAACACATTCCCGACTAGAATTTAGTAGGCAAAGTCCAACACATTCCCGACTAGAATTTAGTTGGCAAATTCCAACACATGCCCGACTAGAATTTGGTTGGCAAATTGAAACACATTCCCGACTAGAATTTAGTAGGCAAATTCCAACACATGCCCGACTAGAATTTGGTTGGCAAATTGGAACACATTCCCGACTAGAATTTAGTAGGCAAATTCCAACACATGCCCGACTAGAATTTGGTTGGCAAATTGAAACACATTACCGACTAGAATTTAGTAGGCAAATCCCAACACATGCCCGACTAGAATTTAGTAGGCAATTGCAACACATTCCCGACAAGATATTTTTTAGTCGGCGACGACATTTGCCGACAAGCATTACCCGACTAAAAATTCCGACTAAAAATCTAGTCCGGAAAATATTTTGCCGACTAAAATGGCCACCTTAGCCGACTAGAATTTAGTCGGGAATTGTGAAATTTCTTGTAGTGTTAGCTCCATTGATTACTACATTTTTATTTCACATATTTAAATATGTATGTGTGTATCCATTTAGTTCCTAACCAATTTTCTTAATTAGGTCATGCACCAACTAAACCCCTAACCGAATTGTCTTGCTCCTAACCAAGCCATCCTCTCACCTATCAATCCATCTCTTTTCCATTGTCATTCCATGTTTACCCATATATGTCTATAACTTTACTTCAGCCATCTACAAGCCAACAACTCCCCAAGAGAGTTTCCTTTAACCCTTGGGCCATTTGTCACCTCCTAATCCAATGGTTTATGTCCAAAACCCACCCCCTATATCTCAACCTCTCCTATTCCGAAAATGAAACACACTAACTCCTTGCTACTGATTTTTACTCCACACTTAATCAGCTTGTGAAAAAAAAAAAGAGAAAAGTGAGAGCTAGGCACAACAATGGTGTTTTAGGAGAGAGAAACTCAAGTGGGTTTATTATTCACACACCTCCACACTAAAATTCTGAGATTCAAACCTTCCCCTACCTCCTCATACACCACCAAGCTCCAACCTTTCACCTCAACGCCACCCCGTGGCCTTCTCTCCGGTCATCTTCTCCGTTTACATTTTTTTCGCCAAAAATCTCTTTTTCGCGCTAAGACTTCGGAGGAGAGGTAGATTAATTTTTCTCACTTTCCCTAAGTATATTATGATGTATTTATATCATTTTTATCCTATAGAAGTAAAGAAAAATGAATCCATGCGCATAAACATGGCTGAACCGATCATCCCCTGTTTTCCCGAAAAATCCCGTCCGAAAACAGTTTTGTTGTTTTGTCCGAACATTGGTTAACATGCTGAGAAGTCAATTGCTATGATTATGACATGCATGAAATTGGGTTTTGGTATCTCACACGTGTTTCTCTCAAGCTATAATGCTTGCCTCAGTTTGAAACTTTGAAAGCCTTAGTTTGAAGGCATGCATGATGTTAGCATTAGTTTATTAAAATGTGTTCCTCATTGTAGCAATCAAATTGTCAAATACGGCTTATCTGTCAAAGAAGGAGTCTAAGGATTCGGTATCGCTACCCTTTTAAGGGGTATCGATACCTATTGGTTACGGGCAAAGCTAAATGATGCCGTTTTGATGGTTCGCGGGACGATTACTATAAATACGTTTTGTTATCATTCATTAGGGTGACACATTCATAATTTAGGTTTTATGTTTTGAAGTTTTCGGCTACAGTTTTCGGCCATCATTATACGTTCAAGTTTGTTCCAGATTTTCAGAGTTTCAGCTCTTGGATTGGTGGTTCGTATTGATAGTCAAGTTTGATTTCTCCTTGCAATTTACGGTATTGTTTTCTATTTTCCTATATTTTAATTTGCAATCATGTTTAGATCTAGGGTTATTATAATTTCTGTTACTTCAAGCATCATGAGCGAGTAGTCGTATAGAGTGCGGCTGGGGAGAAGGCGCTGCGCACTAGACTAATCGATGTTTCACCTCGGGGCCGAATTAACTTGATTTTCGGGCGCTTTTAGGAAACGGAAACTCATCTAACAAACAAAACCCAGGCATCGCCGGAATTCGAATGCACACGGAATCTGGTGACAGGTGGTGCGCATTTGTTAGGGATCTTTTTCTTATTCTAAAATCAGTAAAAAAGAGTAATTGTGGCCCGAGTAAACATTGGTTAGGCTAGTCGCGGACGCTGGGTTCCTACAGCTGTACTCTCCTTTTTAAATCCGTTTTTAGTTAATTTAGTCTGGTAATTTAGTTAGTAAATTAATCTCATTGAACAAGGGGTGGCTACCTAAGAGCCAAGATAAACTGTGAACCCGTCATCTTTGAGTCCTGCACACGTTCGTCCGTCTCTGTGGATTCGACTCCGGTACTTCCGGATATTATGCTACATCGGTCGAGAGTCCTGCGCTTGGGACGCGTCTTATTTTTAGTCACCCGGTCGGTCAAGCACACGTGGAACCAAATAATCAGACAACATGTATTTTTTTTTTTGTTCAAACCGGTTTGTACCAAGTGAAGTGTTTTCAACCGAAATTTACTTCTAGTGTAGAAAAGAATTTTGGTTCATGTTGATATCCTTATCATCCTGCTTGTTGATTGAGTATTAGTATACTAATATGTGAAATGCTGAGTTTTTGTTAGTTGTTAACATTAACATGTTCAACTTGGATTAGAAATCTTGATTTGACAAGATATGTATTTAATATGCTTAACCTATTAACTTGTTTAATGTTATTTTTTTTCAGACTAGAATCTAATTTAAATTAACGAGACTTAGCAATAAAAATAATAATTCTAGTTAACAAATTTTAACGTGGGAAAAACTTACCAGTACATGTATATATATATTTTTTTTGTGTCTAATGATGAAATCTTTTATTTAATTAAAAGATACTATCTCCATATCATATTTTCTAAGTCTAGAATAGTAGTTAAATCTTATCTCCCTAAGTATATGTAAATGTGAATATAGTTGGTTAATGTATGGTTTGAATAATGTGTGAAGGTGTTTTATCGGAATAAATATTGGCGTGAAACAGAAGATAAATGATTAGAGGGTGAGCTTGAGATAAATAAAACGAAAAAGAAGAAAAGAAAAGAGTTCACTGTTGTGATATGTTCAATGTTTATATTTATGTGATCAGGAAATTTGAATAAAGATCACACCACTCATTAACCAAGGAGTGAACCTTTGTACTTAAACCAATAGTTTAGTTGGGTAATATGTATTGTACCATGAATTGAATGGCTGGAATAAAAAGGATTAGGTGTTTGAGAATAATAAGAAAATTGGTGTAATACTGAAGGTGTACTAATTGGTATTTACGTTTGAGAGCTTGCAAGTGGAGTAATTTATGAAATGGTAGTTTCAAGGAATGCTCTGATATTTATCATGTTACGTTCATATTAATCGCTTGAGTTATATATATCTGTTTTATTTTCTTTTTACAATAATGCCTGTCATGTTAATTTGTCGCTCTGCAATCATCTAGACGGACATAAGATTCATGGGCGTTTTGCGATTTTAAGAGGATCATATAGACGAGATTATGTTTAAATGGAATGATGAAAGGAATGACTGGTGTTGTTTCGGGGTATCCTAGCAGGACCTCGGGGGTAGCCTAGCAGGACCTCTTGTTGTTGAGGGTAGCCTGAAGGACCCTGAGGGCAGCCTGAAGGACCCAATTGTTTAGGGGCGGCCTAGCAGGACCTCGGGGGTAGCCTAGCAGGACCTCGTATTGTTGAGGGTAGCCTGACAGGACCTCGAGGGCAGCCTGAAGGACCCGATGATTATGTGACAGTTATGGTTGACTTGTAAGGATATAACAAAGGGTCTCGATGGTGAAATTCTAGAGTGTATATTACAGAGATTAAAAGTCAACAGTTTTGAATGTGATCAATCTTTTCCTTTTAATTGTCCCGTATTTAAATTGAAATGTATATTTGCTATCTGTATGTTATGGGTTTCGGGTAGGATTTTTCTATTGAGTGATTTATCGCTCACGGTGTTACACTTCGTGTGACCCTGGCATAATACCATGATGTTGCTTTGCGACTCGGACGTATTATGTCAGATTGTGATCAAACAGGAGGTGTAGGTGTCGAGGGTGACGCTTATTTTGGAACAGAAGGCTTTCCAGTGGACCAGGCTCAAGAGGAGCAATGTGATCAAGATCTCAACCTTAACCTGTAGAGCCAATCTCCCTTATTTTTGTGTTGGAAAACTATAATCTAATTTCCCAACAAAGTACTATGTTATTGTTGTAATCGAACTAAGACAATTATGTTATTTCCGCTGTTTATTTTATGAGATCCTTTCTATTTATATTAATCTTTTATTAAATGATTTAAATTAATGCTTCCGAAAATCGGGGCGTTACATTTGTTTTGTTTCGTAACTATTTGTGTGTTTCGTAACTTTTCGTGGAACTCGTAACTTTGAGATAAAAAATTATAACTTTTCTCAAATATGATTCGTAACATTTTTGTACGTTTTGTAACTTTTCACAAATATGATTCGTAACTAACTTTGTTGCTCAAGTTAACAAGTTACCAATTCGTAACTTTTTATAATTGATTCGTAACTTTTAGCGATCCAACGGTAGATAGCAAGGGTGCATACGATACACAACCTAAAAGAGGTGTGTATTGTAGCCATATTCCAATGACTTGACATGTTAATTACTTTCCTTTCTTCTTTTTGTTGTTGGGTTCTTTTCTCCTTGTGTTTATCTAGCACTTTAATTTCATAATGTTT
Organism: Vaccinium myrtillus; assembly: GCA_016920895.1. Lineage (NCBI taxonomy): Eukaryota > Viridiplantae > Streptophyta > Magnoliopsida > Ericales > Ericaceae > Vaccinium > Vaccinium myrtillus. Next base: position 3,770 of record JADGMU010000064.1, on the reverse strand, counting down.
TGTTCAAAGACATTTGGATCAGTATTAAGAGGCCCATAATTAAATTTGGGGCTGATCAAAGTGTCATTCTTGCACTCGTATGATGCACTACTTCTATGTTAACGCAAAGCAACTTTTCGTGAGGACGACTTGATATGAAGAGTGGTATGAATTGATTGGCCAACAAAATTGCTTTTCTTTTTCTTAATTGCAAAAGGATTTGGAAAAATCATTTTGGTTGCTGATCTATCTTGATTCGGTTCTCAATTTTTTAGAACCGTTAGATATGGTTCGGTCCGGTCCCCGGATTTCTATAAAACCGGTCCAAACCGAACCATGAACACATACCCCTAGAGATAATATTCACAATAAATTCATCGTAAAAACACAATAATTGCAAAATTGTCCCCATTAATAAGAAAACACAATAATCATAAATGAAACACAATAAAAAAAAGGGAGCAATCAAAAAAAAAAAAAAAAGACACACGTAATAGAGAGAGAACAGTTCACTGTTCTCTCTCTATTACGTGTCTTTTTTTTGTGTCTTTGTTTTTCTTTCATCGTTGCTAATTAATAAGAAAACACAATATTTTGCAATAATCGTCCCCATTACGAATGTTTAATAAAAGCTTTTTTGGGCAATGTCACACGTTTAGTGTTCCAGATTCTATAAATCTTTCTGAATTTCTTATAATTATAAATCTTGCTTTATCATATCTTTCAAATCTTTGCAATCATCTATTTATATATGTGATTATTTTATAGCGTGTTAAGATTTTAGATTTTCATGGTAGGTTGTGGGATGGGGAACCGGGGGGTGGTGTGCAACCCCATGGCACCGCCGCGCCGGCATTTTTTCGACGATCGGAGACATTTACTACGTAGACCTCGTCGAGTACTACAAGTGTGCCAAAAATCAACTTGATCGGATATCTTTTAGTGCCTCATCGGAACACAAATAACATGAAAAAATGGTTTTAATCTAGTGTTTGTGTTCCATTTGTTTTCAAAGTATTTGTGTTCCGCTGACATACTTAAAGATATCCGATCGAGTTGATTTTTTGTATACTTGTAGTACTCGATGAGGCCTACGCGGTGTACGTCTCCGATCATCGGGAAGGTGCCGGCTGGCTGCACAGCAACCCCCCCCCCCCCCCCGCGTTCAGTGGGATGGGTTCCGAAGATTGGTCTCATTTATTTATTTTTCTTTCAATGAAATTTTTATGTGTAAAAGTTTCACTAAAATACAAAAAATGGAGTGTGTATCAATTTGGAGAGTGTGAATTTATGATGATATCATGATAATGAAAGGTCTCCCAATACTACGATACATTGCGTTTCTTCTTTCATTTTTGAAGAATCCGAAAAATTCCAATGCGTTTGTTTCATAGACACCCCAAATTACTATTTTTTGGTTTTAAAAAATTCCGAACTACGTGTTATGTTCGATTCCAATGTGTTTGTTTTAAAAAAATATTTAGTACTAAATTGGAGTTTTTTAGAAATTAGTGAAATTTCACTAACTTTTAATATCGCCAGATGGAAGGGTTAATGTGGAAGGAGGTGATGAGAAGATAGTAAAGTGTAAAATTAGAGTATGTAGTAAAATTTCACAAATTGATATTTGAAGAGGGGTAATTTTGTCCATCTGGGGGGAAGGTATCCTTGCACATTCATTTTTTATTTTGGTTGGGCTTGCAGGAATGAACTCTGCAAAGCTAGACCAGCCTGGAAATGCGTTCAACAAGCCCAAGATACAAATCCTTCAAGCCCACCTCATCTCGGTTTTCAACAACCTACATCTTTTTTTGAAGCCCACTTTGGTTGTGTTTGATTTATTAGAATCGAATGGAGGTAGGAATGGAATAGATTATGGAGGTAGGAATTGAATGAGTGGCGATAGTAAGTTTTGGAGTGGCAATAGTGAATTTTGGAGTAGCAATAGTGAAAGTTGGTGTGGCGGTAGTAATTTGGTGGGGCATCAAAATTAGAGAGGAATGAAATGATGATTCCTTGCCTTTTCTAATGAAATTATTATTACTTTATTAGAGGAAATGGAAATTTTATTTGGAATGGTGATTTGCTAAATTTTTTACACACCAAACATAAGAATGGTGATTTGCTAAATTTTTCATCTATCTCTCTCTCTCTCTTCTCCAAAAACCCTAGCCACCACTAATACTACTCTTCCTCCTTCCCCTCCCCCCTAGGGTTTCAATACCCATGGTGGTGGGAGGGGAGGGATGGTACTATTTATTTTCTTCGTTCGTTCTTTCTTTTCTTTTGTCTCTCCAGATCAACGACTTGTCGTCTGATCTGAGAGGGTTATGTCTCTCGCTTTGTGAGAGTTGTTAGTTTCGTCTTTGGACGAATTTTCGTCTACAGATCGGGTACTTTAAGGCGTGGTTGCTTTACAATGGTATATGTGCCAACAGTGTTCTTACCCGACATGATATCGCTGGCAGGGCAACTCGTGGTGGCTTTGAAGATCTGTAGTTTTGGGAGTTCATTTGTGCGAGCATGTTTGGTTGTAGTCCATCCGATCGTCTGGGTATTCTTTGTCTTTTATCTTTAACTAGCATTAAATCTCTTCAGAGATGCTGATTCTAGGTATGAATCTTGTAAGTGCCGATGTTTGCGTCAGGCCATGTCTGGGTTAGGGTGAAACACATCGATTGTCTTGTACGTTTCTTGTTCTCTATTAAGATGATTAGTTTGGCTTTGTAATGAATTCCGTTTTTGTAAGTGCCGTTGCGCGTTCATTAATATAATCTTCTCATTTCCGTGTCAAAAAAAACAACATAAGAATTGAATTCTATTGAAATGGTCATTCAATTCCAATGTTCATTTTATCCAACCAAACGCACCCTTGGGCCCTCAATTCCCGAAGTACATAGCTGTTCGGTCGAAACCAAACATTTTTGCATTTTTCACTTTTTTACCGAAGCCCATCGGTGTGCAATGTGCATACAAAACCAGGCCCTTACGCCCTGTTTGGTAGGAGGATTTGAGAGGGGGATATAAGATTTACCCGGATATACATATCCGGGTTGTTTATATCCTGTGTTTGTTAAGTTTTTGCTCCCCGGATATGTATATGCTTGGATATATATAAGCCCCTGCAGTGGGATAAGATATAGGCACCCCCACCCAATCTATATTATATCCGGCCTCCTTTACCCACCGGACCCATCACTGTGGCCCACCTCTGCCATCCCACGGAAGAGAGAAATGCCAAATGGGGAGGCGTGGCGCCCTGGGTAAGCATTCTGGAGGGAGCCGAGATGTGTTGACATTGTACTCCTCTCTTTTTTGAATTTTTTTTTTTTGGTAAAAGGGAAATTTCACACTATTTTATATTATCCAACCATCTATATCCCCCTTCTACAACAACAAAACAAACAAAGTAACTTTTAATCTACCCATCTAAAATAATACCCCTCTAACTATATCCACCTCTATATCCCTCTCTTATTATATCCCTCTTCTCCCCTCATATACATATCCTTCAAACAAACAGGGCGTTAGCATTTAAAAATAAAAAATAAAATCAAGGCCAAGATAAAAGGTGCCATTGGGGAAAAAAATAAGGACGAAAATGAAAACTAAGGCCCACTTTTTCGATTTCATTTCCAAGCCTTGTTTCGCCACGAAGAAGAATCTTTTTGCTCAAGCCCGAGTCATGAATCGGGCCTAAACCCTAGGGCACCTTATGAAAGTGCCTAAACCTAAACATAAGAGTACTTTATGAAAATGCTTAAACTATTAAAATCCTATAAAGGAAGGTC
>JADGMU010000063.1:0-34926 GCA_016920895.1 Vaccinium myrtillus | reverse complement strand
CAAATAAAGCACAAAAAACATCTCATGCGCCAAAACTAGATACAACAATAAGCTCAAATGGGCCAAGCCCAAAAACACAACAAACCCTAAAGCACCCAAACAGCCACCGCACCACTCAGCCGCCGCCACCTCCCCGGAAAAACTCCACCACATCGCCGTTAAGCATACCGGATTGATCCTGAAGAAGAACCCGTCAGGAGGAGCACCACCACCAACCGCTTGGACACCACAACGCCGTTAGGCAAAACCGAACAACACCCAAGAATGAAATCAGCGGGAGAACAAAGCGACTGCCGGCAGCAAGAACCAAGGGAGGAAGGGGGAAGAAAAGAACAGTCGACGACGGACAAAACCAAGAGATCCACGAGTGGAACCACTTTTGCAACTGTTTATTTAGGTTATTGCGTTCGCATCTCTGACATAGTGTACCTTTGTTTTTCCGCAACATTTCCTGTTGTTATTACTGTGTTGTCAGTGTGCATTATTAGGCCTTTACTTTTTCTTGTTGTAATAGCTGCTTACAGTGGGTTGTAACATTGTTGTTATTAGTGAATTTCTCACTCTTCAAAAAATAAAAATTAAACCGTTGGAATGGGCTAATTAGAGTGCTGAAGTAGAATTTGTATGTAAACCGGGGACAAAAATCGGAACGGGACTGTGCATGACTCGCAGATTGGTTTGGCACCATAGGACTTTTAGTCCGGACACAAATTGCAGATTGGTTCGTATTTTTCCTTACAGATCTCACTAGACTAACAGAGCTGATGAAGTCCGCGAATTCTTTTAAGTTGGACTCGGATAATAATGAGATGGACGATTATGATAGCATTGAAATCTAAGGATTTTTTTTTTTTGTGTGTGTGAAAAAAATCTTTAATACTAACTGCTGCATTACTTTACCAATTGTACAGAAACTGAATGCAAAAAAAAAAAAAAAAAAAAAAAAAAATGAAAATTCACATAATTTATCATTTCCACTTATGATGTAGGAATTCTTCTTTTATAATGTGGCGTTGATAGAGTTTTTAGGAGATGGTAGGGAAATGTTTTCCTTGTATTCTGATGAATTAAAAATAAAAAAGATGTTTTCTTGAAGTATATAGTGGCGGACGTAAGTTTTTTATAAAGTGGGGACCCTAACAATTGTATTTTTACAACAATAACGAAGATTAAGTTCGTGTTTATAATTGCTTCTTGGTAGATCTAAGTTTGTGTATAAATACCTAGCATCATTTTTTTTACACGCGTGACCAAAAAATTGTTGATAACTAAGATTTATATGGAATTCTTTTCACGCATATATATTTATTTATGCTGAGAACTTTTTCATCTAAGAGACTTGCATGATCAAATCATTTTTAAATTTTTTTTTTAATCTAAATTAACTTGAAAGCTACAATTAAAAAGAATATTTGAAGTTGTAGGCTTTTGATTTTTTTGAACATTTAATTGTTTATTCTATAATTTTCTTTTGTATTTATCGATGACCGATTGCGCACGCTTATTATTATTATTATTATTATTTTTGCAGATATCGTTGTGATAAAAAATTATGAAGATGAACGGATCGTCATTGTGAGCTCATAATGACGTGCGCGATCAAGTCTAGAAATTGAAATTTGGAGCATATATAGAGGTCTTACAATTATTTTGGAGAAAGGCCTCTCCAACATCAATAACGAAGATTAAGTTTGTATTTATAATTGCTTCTTGGTAGATTTAAGTTTGTGTATAAATACCTAGCATCATTTTTTTACACGCGTGACCAAAAAATTGTTGATAACTAAGATTTATATATTTATTTATGCTGAGAACTTTTTCATCTAAGAGACTTGCATTATCAAATCATTTAAATTTTTTTTTTTTTTTATCTAAATTAACTTGAAAGCTAGTACAATTAAAAAGAATATTTGAAGTTGTAGGCTCTTGATTTTTTTAAACATTAATTGTTTATTCTATAATTTCTTTTGCATTTATCGATGACCGATTGCGCACGCTTATTATTATTATTATTATTTTTTGCAGATATCGTTGTGAGAAAAAATTATGAATCATCACCGTGAGCTCATAATGACCTGCATTTTGTGATTGAGCTTGTGGAGAAGATAAAAAAAGGTCACATCCACAAAAAAAAAAGGCACATCCAAAAATTTCGTGGTTGACTTTGACTACAAACAAAAAGTCTGGACCCAATTCCACAAAGTCAGAAGATTTCAACCTCATTATTAATGCACACTTAGTTGAACAACGGCTTATTTATCTTTTTGTCCCCAATCTAAACATTTAACTAATTTTGCCCCAACATTAAAATGTGTGTCAAAATAGACCCCGGCCCTAACGCCGTTAGTCCGTTACTTGTTTCCGTCCTAACAGGGGACATTCTTAATATTCTACCATCCAACGTTCGTTTATTTCAAAAAATTTAGGTTCATTCACCATTTGGTCTGCAAAGTATCAGGAATTTAACCTTTTAGATTCCTTTAGTAGAGACGAATCAATAATCTATCAAAATTTAACAAAACTAACACGTGTAAAAAATTGAATCGTGTATTTTAGTGAACTAAATTGTGCATAACAATAGACCCTCCTTTTTTTTTTTTTTAAGAATGCACATAGGAATACTATTTTAGTATCTGAGATGCCAATAGATATTATTTCGCCATCAGATTCTAATCGACCTTGATCCAACACCAAACAAATGGAGTATTTTTGTAATCAGATTTTTTTTTTGTTTTTGCCATAAAAATTTATGTATTAGGTTGATTGTGAGCGTAGACATGTGCTCAATTATTAGCTAGCCACTTGACTAGTCTTTTTGGTCTTTGTTAAAAAAAAAAAAAAACTGCATTTGTTAGTTTCACGTCCAGTTTTTATGAATTATTTGTTTGTGTCGATGAGAGAAGTTGGAAAAGTAAACATTTATGAATGAAGCTCCACAAAAGAATTTGAGTTTGGATAAAAAAAAAAGAAAGAAAGCCAAGATGACAGATTATTTGGCTTAATTTTATTCTTATGAAAAAAAAAATTGGATCAGAATTTTTTACTCATGGAAGAAGATATTTTGACACAAATTTTAATCGTTGGGGACTAAATTGGTTAAATGTCTAGACTGGAGACCAAAATTGGCAGTTCATCGATACTTTGGAGACCAAAACGGTTAGCAAACGTAATTTTGTGAAATAAACAGGAGCTGGATGGTGAAATATCAAGAATGCCCACGTTTTGATGAAAACAAGTACCGGCTTTAGGACAGGGGACCATTGTGACACACATTCAAACATTAGGGGCAAAATTAGTTAAATGTCTGAATTTGAGACCAAATTGGCACTTCTCTAATATTTCAGGGGCCCAAAAAGTTAAATAAGCCGTTGAAAAACTATTACTCCAAAATCTTTTCAATCACACAAAAGTCATTGTGATAACTTTACAAACTTTGAAACTTGCAGCGTTCCCATTTCCAAGTCAATCTTCTCCTTTGTTTGGAAGTAGAGTTGTGGAGATAAAAAAAAAAAAAAAAAAGGAGAAAAGAGAGAGCAAATAAAATGTTTATCGTCTATTTTTATTATATGTAATGATGAGCATAAGCAAAGTGTAGTTGACCTAATTGATTACAAATTATTTATGTTATGGGCAGTTTGTGTAAACATCATAACTAAGGTTCCACTTCTCCTCCGGACTCCGGACTTCCGGACCTCCTTGATCCGAGCATTTTTTTGAAGATCCGATCCGTCCAATGTGTTCAGAAGGTGTTTTCAAGGGTCTAAGCGGGAAATCTTCAAAAAAAAAATACCGGGAAGGGCTTGATCCAAGTAGTTTTTCGCAAAACTGTAAATATACAATTTTTGCGAAAAACTGCTTGGATCAAGCCCTTCCCGGTATTTTGTTTCGAAGATTTCTCACGTGGACTTTGGAAAACACCTTCTGAACACATTGGACGGATCAGATTTTTCCAAAACAATTGGTAACAAAAAAAAAAATACCCCAAGAGCTTCAATCCGGGGGTCCGGATAAGAAGCTTGGGGTCATAACTAATTGGTGTTGCATTTGGCTCAATTTTGAGAAAGTCAAAGTTGGTGTCTACATGTGGAAAGGATCTCCTGATTTTCTAAAGCTCTAAGATTACAAAATGTGATATATATGTCTATATATTAGATATGATTGTGACATGCATTATCTAAGTTGGATTTGGAACATTTATTTCATTTGGAACTTTGTACCCACTTGATGCTTGCATGCATAAAAAAAGAGCACAAGGAAATGACTAAGGAAAATTAGAGAAGAAAAAAAATAGGAAAGGTTTTATCCTATTGTGAGTTGTTCTTTCGGTGGTGAATGTGGGTTTTCAAGTAATTTTGGTTATGAGATTTAACTCAATTCTTGTACTGTACACTACCACATAACAAACCGTTCCTTTTTAAGTGATCCATACGGGAATACGTGCAATTTTAAACCCCTAAAAAACATATTTCTCTATATAATTTTTTAATTTGTTTTATACCAAATTAAAGTGCTCATTGAGTACTTTAATTTGGTGCAAAAAATAAAATTTAAAAACGATATGTGAAAGTACATTTTTAAACGTCCGCAAAAATACACGTTTTCCAAGTGGATCACTTAAAAAGGACGAAGGGAGTAATAAATATCTCCCCTATGGTTGTAGGTTGTTTTTGGCCGAACCAAATAAATTCTTGTGTGTCCCTCTTTCGAGTTTTTTCATCGTCTTATTCCCTGTCGGTGTGAATTGTTTTCTTTTTGAATGTCGGCTTTGATGTACAGTGTACTTCTGCTAAAATTCCAATAATTGGTGCACATTAGGTTGGGAAAAAAAAAACCACATTAATCATAAAAAAAAAGTTGGAATCGGGTTGAAGTTGGTATTCAATGAATTTAAGTTTTTGCCTTCTAAAGTCAAGTGCATGGCTGGCGCAAGTTTATAGAGGAGATTGATTTTAAAATGGACAGAGGGGAGGTACTGCGCAGCCTTGTGCTGCGTAGCATGCTGTGCGGTGGCTTTAGGCGCCGTGCCGGCATCGTTTCGACGATCGGAAACGTTCACCGCGTAGAGCTCGTCGATTACTACAATTCCACCAAAAATCAATTCGATCAGATATTGTTAAGTGCATTATCGGAATGCATATGACTTGAAAAAAATCAGAACATATAAAACTTGAAACACTAGATGAAAACTATTGAACCCATTTTTTTCAAGTTATTTTAGTTCCAATGAGAGACTTAATGATATTCAATCGAGTTGATTTTTGGTGGAGTTGTAGTACTCGACGAGCTCTACGCGGTGAACGTTTCCGATCTTTGAAACGATACCTGCACGGCGCCTAAAGCCGCCGCACAGCACGCTACGCAGCACAAGGCTGCGCAACACTCCCCTCTGTCCTTTTAAAATATAGGTAAATAAATACATGTGGTCTATGGCAGCTTCATTGGTCAAAAGCGAAAATTAGGTAAACTTTTTTAATTCTTTGAACAAGGAAAAGTAGTACCCCCAATTTGCTCATTAACCTAACGATAAGGCTAAATTATTTTATATTCTCTGGACTTGGACCTAGTATAAACAGATAAATACAATATGAAATTAGACCATGAAATGTGCTTGTGGTCTTAGGATTAAGATGCGATCGCATTTCCCAAATAGACCCAAGACGAGGCAAAGGGGTCAATTGACCCTGTTGAATTAAAATTTTCTATAAATTTGTACATATATTTTTGGATATTTTGGTAACGAAAAAACTGTGTGTACGCATGATTTCGTACAAATCATGTACGTACACCACGTGGGGCCCCAAAAAAAATTCAAAAAAATATCATAAATTTAAAAATATTATTTTAGGTGATTCGTCCCTGCGAATCTAGAAAACATACTTGCCGATATCCAATTGAGCTGATTTTTTACGGGGCCCCCTAAAATAATATTTTAAAATTTATGGTATTTTTTTAATTTTTTTTGGGGCCCACAGTGGGGCCCCCGCGTGGTGTACGTACATGATTTGTACGCAATCATGCGTACACATAGTCGGATTCTTTTGGTAATTTTGCCTCAAGACCGTATACCAGATACACTAGATTTTGTCTCAAGACATGAAATACGTACAACTTTTGTAGATTCTTGACACCACTCAATAGAAATCCTGCGTCCCCCGGTGATGGGACATGACAATACTCTTTGACGGAGATGACAGAGTACCGTATCTGAACTCCCATTTTAGGTCTGCAAGAGAAAGTCTCATAATCAACTACTTTAGAGACGTGAAGATCAAGAAGTCTGGCTTTTCTCTTAATACTTCCCTTTCTTTGAAAGATGGTGAAATAAAAAGTGCACCAAGAAAACGAAACCACCAAAATAGACCATTTCACAATGCGCAATCAAAATATTTTAAGATACTACAGTAATTTGTAATTTGTAATGCCCTCTCATATAAAACATATGTGCGGGCCCCACAAATATAATTACGAACTCACACATGATGGGGCCCCAATCACATGTGAGAAAATTGGAAGGTGTGTACTTGTTATTTTCGATTAAATAAATATGAAACATAGATTATATGTAAAGCAATTTTCGGAACAGGATTTCAATACACCAACTCCCGGCATAACCGTTTCAAGATTTATTTGGTGCATATGAGTTGACGTGTATCGAGTGGCTCCGCACACAATTGTATTCTTCGGAGATTTTTTAAAAATTTTGTCCTAGATTTGTTGAATAACATACAAACTATAGATATGATAGTCAAGTACTCAATTACCAATTACACACGCACTAAGACTCAAAAAGTCTGACTTTCTCTCCTCATTTTCCTTTCCCTTTCCCTGTTGCCACTTGAAAGAGGAAATAAAAAGTGCACCCGGAAAACCAACCCACCGAAACAGACCATTTCACAATGCCCAACCCATTCATCTATCTTGCTCTGGCTCTCTCAGCCGTCTTGGTGGTTTTCCCACCTCCCTCCACCGCTCAACCGCCACAAAATCCCGACATCGAAGCGCTTCTCCGGTGGAAACAAAGCCTACCCAACCAGACAATCGTCAGCTCATGGATTCTCAACCAAACAAATGGAAACTCTTCAGCTGCGAGTCCGTGCAACTGGCGTGGGATTTCATGCAACTCTGCAGGAAATGTGACCGGGCTAAATCTTGCCTACACGGGCTTACAAGGTACTCTTGACCATTTGAACTTCTCATATTTCCCTCTCCTCCTCCGTCTCGACCTCAAATACAACCAACTTCATGGTACCATACCTGCCAACATCGGCCTGCTGTCGAACCTCGTATATCTTGATCTCTCCACCAACTCTTTCTCGGGAACAATCCCACTTTCTATCGTGAATCTCACTAAGGTTGTTGAGTTAGATTTTTCGAGAAACTCCATAACAGGGCAACTCGACCCGCGGTTATTCCCGGACCGTAGGTCAAGACAGGCTAAAACCGGCCTGCTTAGCATGCAAAGGCTACTCTTCCAAGATACTTTGCTCGGCGGGCCCCTCCCGTCAGAGATAGGTAATTTGGAAAACTTGACTATCTTGGCTTTAGATAATAACAATTTTTCTGGCCCAATTCCTGAGTCCTTGGGTAATTTGAGTAAAATAACTTACCTACATCTCAACCAAAACCAATTTTCTGGCCAAATTCCTAAGAGTTTCGGTACTCTGACCAAGTTAACCGATTTGAGCCTGTTTTCTAACAACTTATCCGGTTCAGTACCAGAAGAAATCGGAATTCATTCATCATTGGTAGCTTTCCATTTAATCTGGAACAACTTGAGCGGTAAATTACCTCCCCAAGTTTGTCAAGGTGGAAGGCTAATGAATTTCACCGCGGGTTACAATAATTTCACCGGTCCGATACCTGTAAGCCTCAAAAACTGCACATCCCTATACAGAGTCCGGTTCGAATACAACCAACTAACAGGAAATCTTGATCAAGATTTCGGAGTGTACCCGAACCTCACTTATATCGATTTGAGCCACAACAATTTACAAGGAAAAATTTTACCCACCTGGGCAGAATGCAAGAATTTGACATTTCTGAATTTTGGTGGGAATTCTATTGGAGGTGAAATCCCAGTGGAAATTTCCCAGTTGAACCAGATAGAAGAGCTTGACCTTTCCTCCAATAATATTTCCGGTATAATTCCGGCACAAGTTGGACAATTGTCGAAATTATCGTCGTTAAACTGGAGTGACAACAACATTTTTGGTCAAATACCATTAGCAATTGGGGGACTATCCAATTTGGCTCAACTTGATCTCTCAATGAACATGCTAAGCGGGCCAATTCCCTATCAAATTGGAGACGTTTCAAGATTACTATTTCTAAGTCTGAGTAAAAACCAGTTGAATGGGAGCATCCCATATCAGATTGGCAATCTTGAAACTTTACAAACTCTGCTTGATCTCAGTTACAACTCACTCACCGGACAGATTTCGCCCCAACTCGGGAAGCTGACTAGCCTGGAAGCTTTAAACCTCTCCCACAACTCTCTCTCCGGTTCTATACCGGATTCATTCGAGCAAATGGTGAGCTTGTTAGCGATCGATTTGTCGTTCAATCAATTGGAGGGTGCTCTGCCTGATTCCAGGGCTTTTAATATTTCTCCACCGGAAGCATTTTCTCATAACAAGAACCTATGTGGTGATCCAGCCCAAGGTTTGACACCATGTAACGACTCAGTGTCCGGCAGTGGTAAGGGAAGTAAAGGGAACTCGCGGGTGATCATTATCGCAGTTTCTGCCTCGTTAGGCTCGGTGTTTCTCTTGCTCTTGCTTGTTGTGGTTATTGCGTTTCATCGAAGAAGTAACGGGAGAAGCCAGAGAGAAGACGTGGTAAAGGGAGAAAACATCTTTTTGATCCATAATTTTTGCGGGAGACTAGTGTATGGAGATATCATCCGGGCTACCGATGATTTTGACGATGCATACTGCATTGGAGAGGGAGGATCAGCTAAAGTTTACAAAGTGAACTTACCAAGTGGGCAGGTACTTTCGAAAGTTTTTTGAGTTTCAATTTTTTCGATACAAAGTTAACTTACCCTGTCCTAGACGCTTTAATGGCCATGACCACCAGTAATCATCACCGTCGACTAGATTTCATCGTCCCAAAAGCTACCACTAGCTAACACCATCAACCAGCTTTTTCATCACCAACTGTCAACACCATCAACCAACTTTTTCATCACCACTAGCTACCACCACTTTCGCTCACCACCATCAGCTATCACGACCATCAGTAACAAAAATCTAGCCGTTGCACATTTGGTTTTGGTTTTGGTTCTCCCTTGATTTAGGAGAGAGGATAAAACTCAATTTAATATGGGTTTGGTTCAAAGACTGGAGTGGAATTTTGGGGGTATTTACTCATATTTTGAATTTGGTACAAGATCTGAGTAAGGGCCGTAGATGCTTTGACGTGAAAAACTTAAACCACCCTGCTTGGCACCTGTCTCTCAACATTCGTGTAGGGTGTCGGACTTTTGTTGAGATTTTAGGATGTATGTTGGTGTGGTATAAGTTCGTGAGTACACAAAGGGAGTCGAATATGGATGTAAAAGATTAACTGTTTTTCTTATAGTTTTATCTTACTTTTTTTTGTGATCTGTGTTCTATTATGAACATATGCTACTGTCTAAATCCTCAACAGGTAGTAGCAGTGAAAAAGCTATTTAGGCATGAAGGTTTGGAGACTGGGGATATCAAGAATTTCGCAAATGAGATCGCAACGCTGACAGAAATAAGGCACCGAAACATAGTGAAACTCTATGGGTTCTGTTACCATGAAAAGCACAGTTTTTTGGTTTGCGAGTACATGGAAAGAGGAAGCTTGGCGAATGTTTTGAGGAGAGAAAAGGATGCCAAGGAGTTGGATTGGAGTAAGAGAGTGAATGTAGTTAGAGGGGTGGCTTATGCTTTATCTTACTTGCATCATAACTGCGTGCCTCCTATAATTCATCGAGATATATCGAGCAAGAATATTTTGTTGAACTCGGCAATGGAGGCTCATGTCTCGGATTTTGGCACCGCAAGGTTTTTAAAGCCCAATTCTTCAAATTGGACTGCAGTTGTAGGCACATACGGATACATTGCTCCAGGTAACTTTAATTAGTTTAAAAAATAGAGTTCCTTTAATTTGCATCTTTACGGTACTTATTTTGCGGTGAAGCCCATACAAATTGCAAGTATATCCGAACAATTCGATATTGAATGAACACCTTTAGGTTTCACATTACGCGTTACATTCCTCGGATTTTGGAAAATTTTCAGTTAAAGATACCTGGAAGTTCATAGCATTTTCAAAGGCAACCGCTGCAAATTATCATCGTTTATTGTTTTTCTTAGTTCTATGTATGAGTGAGATCTAACATTTAACATTGTTGTGTTTTTTCCTTGACATGGCCAGAATTATCGTACACAATGGCAGTGACAGAAAAATGCGACGTGTATAGCTTTGGTGTTTTGACACTCGAGATTCTGATGGGATCGCATCCGGGGGAACTCATTTCGAACCTCTGCTCATCTGCTGAAAACGAACGCGCACAATTAGCAGAAGTCTTGGATCCTCGTCTTTCACTTCCAACAAGACAAAAGCTAAAAGAAGAATTGGATTCCATTTTGAATCTAGCAATATGGTGCTTACGTGCTGATCCAAATTCTAGACCTACCATGTACGAGGTGTCTCAGGTGCTTGAGATGAAAGCTGTAGCTGCCAGAGAGAGCCCAGAGTTAGTTAAGGAGTCAGTTTTTAAGTTTGTGAATTCTGTTAGAGAGGGTATTGAGCTGGATCAGGGACGGAGCCAGGATTCAAATTTGGAGGTGGCACCAAAAAAGAACAATATACTCTCTCTGTCCCAAGAAGAATGTTTAATCAGTAAATCGATGACTTAGAGTTGGTGGGTGGTTATGAAGCAAAACAATATTTTTTTGGTGAGAGGTTAGGGATCGGCGGTGGCCCGTGCCACCCCGCCCCTCTCAAAAGCTCCATCCCTAAGCTGAATGCTAGTTAGTACTTCGAAGCTAGATATTTGTCCCTTTCGTTCTCTCTTTTAGGTGTGTAATCAACAACAGAGTAAGGATTTTTGGACGATAATGTCAAATACCTAAAGCCATGTTCATGAAATGGATTTTTATTTTCTTGGCCTATAGACTATCTATTTGTTTCATCTTTGTTGCATTTTAGAGTTTGTACTGTGGGAGCCGTGTAATTTGTATTACTTTTATCAGTATAAAACACATTTCTTCATCCTAAAAAACCACTTCACATATATTTTCATTTTCAATTTCTTTTTTTACGCCATTTGCAAAAAATTGAGAGGCTATATGTTGTAATAAAGGACAAGTACGAAAGGAAGATATAGATTTCCAACAACACGAAGGTCCCCAAAGATAATTGCACAAAACAGAGTTGGAAAATGATTGGGCAAATCAATGTGGTCTAATATTTGTACTAGCATCAAATAACCTAACAACAATTACTTTAGTGCAATTCGGATCAACAAATCGACTCATTTGGAGCAGTATCCATCTTAACGCCTATGAGGAAATTGGTCGAAGAACATTAAAACTTACAGCCACACGTTAGGAAAAGCAACAATGTACTAATAGTTACCGATTAAATTATTTGGTCATTAACCCTTGGCATCAATTGGAGTTACTTATCTATAGCTAGCAAAATATGGAAAAGAAAAAAAAATAGGAGCTCCCAAATATTAGAATCGAATCCAGACTTAAGTCTTGTTACTTTTTTTTGAATGCCTAAACAGCTACAATCACCCAAATTTCAGAGCACTTTGTTGGGAAGAACGATCCTCAACTTTCAGGTTATTCATTCGAATTGGGAAGAAATTTACAGAGTACAGAAATACAATAACCACATAGGATAGGAAAAGTTTACAGGGAACGTAAATCTGCATAAAAGGAAATAACCTGGAACAAAATAGTAATGAAAAAAAAAAAAACAAAATGCAAACTCACAGATTCGTAACAGAATTCATTTTACAGAAATCAACTTCAAACATCTGAAAATCAGGGAATAGAAAAATCTGAAACTCCACCGGCGAGCGCCAAACTTCAGATCTCCAAACTCCGACTGAAGTCCTGATAAGGAGACTCTTACTGCAAGAATTTCACTTGGATGAATTTTTATTTCATGGATGGTGGCCCTAGGGTTTATCCAAAGGGCAATTCGGACTTCGGAGGCAACCCACCAACTGAACAAGACAAATGACAAATTAGTGTTCTGATTCACCTTCAATACATGAATCACAACAGTTTTTAAAATTTGAAATAATTTTTGGAGTTGCCATGTAAAAAATCAGCGCAATCTGATCCATTAGCTAATTCTCTAAATTTTCTTTAAAATTCCTTCGGAATTCAGGATTTTGAATGAGAAAATGAGCTCATTTTTCCGAGGCAAATTAAAAATTTAGTTTTAAATTAGGAAACAGGTCGAATAAGTTGTGTGGGATCCCAGAGCGTGCCCCACACGCCCATCAAAGCATAATCTGTACACTATAGGATCCATACCTGTAGATAGAGAACACATAATTTCATTTCCAACAACTGCAAAAACAATTTCCGCAACAAAATGAAGTTAGAAATTTCTCAAATGACGTGGATAAATGAAAATCACTTCACGAAAGCTATTAGCAGAAAAAGATGAGTAAAACAAAGTGAGAGAATGGATGTTGCTTGCTTACTTAGGTTCTTCGGCCCTTCCTTTTCCACTTTTTCTGAAGTTTCTGCCCTCTCCGTAACGTCTTGACAAACCAACAGTGATACATTCTGGTAAGAGTTGTCCCAATAACCAACCCAACAACTAGCCCACTTCCATATCCCAAAGCTATGACCATCCAATAAACACCTCTCGAAAACTCCAAACCGTGACCTTGAAAGATAGACGGAGGTGGTGGTGAGGTCATTGAGTTTCCGCATAACTTCGACAATGGGACACCACACAATCTCGAATTCCCAACATATGAACTATTTTCAAATGTATCAAATTATTTCCCTTGAGGTATAGGGCCAGTGAGCCGATTATGAGAAACATTTAAAATTGAAAGAAAAGTGAGTTGGGTCAATTGTCGAGGGATCTGTTCCGAGAGCAAATTTTGGGATAGATCCAACGACTCCAATTCTGTCAATTTTTCCAAAGATGGTGGGATAGCGCCAGTAAGTTTGTTGTTAGAAATGTTTAGCACTTGAAGTCCACTGAGACTTCCAAAGGATTCTGGGATATCCCCAATAAATGTGTTGTTTGAGAGATCAACGAGCACCAAGGCACTTGGAATCTTCTCGTACAACCTTTGTATCCCTTTGTTGTCCACTTCCATTGAGGTACATACAACTTACCATAGATGTCACGAATTGTGCCCCATGAATTGTTGGAAAGAGACTTGTTGGGATTTGAAACTTTGGCAACGCATGCATATATGTCAAATTCTCTTTTTTGATCATTTTCATTCCATTCCAGTTACGAATGTATTCTGTTGGCAAATTACCTGAAAAGCCGTTGCAAGAGAGGTCAATTATCCGCAACTTTAGAAATATAGAATTGTTTTTGGGATTCCTAATGTGGCCGTGGAATTTGTTTGATCCCAAAAGAAGATGCTCCAACTTAGGAAGAGCTCCCAACCAAGAGGGGAAAGTAACTTCAATCTGATTATTTTGAAGAACGAGACACTCTAGCATTAAGCAATTTTCCAATGATCTTGGTACCGGCCCTTGTAGTTGATTTCGACTGAAATCAATCATCACCAATTGGCTATTCATTGTCAATGTTGAATGAATATTTCCGTGGAAACTATTGCCACTTAAATTCAACATGAGAAGATCCTTGCTATGACTGGCCAAACATGGAGGTATTGTGCCATTTAAATTGTTGTTGGACAAATCAAGCAAACGAAGTGAATTCTTGTGGCATATTGACGGTGGAATTGCTCCTATCAATGTGTTATCGTGGGCTGTATAAATAACCGTGCTTGGTGGTGGAACGGGAAGCTATCCTTGAAGCTTGTTAGACGAGATGTCAAACCATTGTAAAAAAAGCCATGGGACGACAACCGGCTGCTTCTCGAAGCCTGTCAAAAGTTCTGGTCAAATCTGGCAACTTTCATTGTTTCTTTACTTGAGTTCCACATCCATATTGGTACTACGCCTCGAATTTGGTTTCTGGACAAAAATAACATCCGTAATTCATCTTGAAATTGTAGAACGCTAGGGAACTCGTCTAAGTTGCACGACACCAATCCCAGACTTTCAAGCTTTGGGAGAGTACCATTGATACTATTTTTGTTGAGCACTGTCAGTTTGTTTCCCCCTAAACGCAATGAGACCAGTTTTGGGGGTTTCATAAACATGTCTAGCTCCACAATACCACTGAAGCTATTAACATGAAGAGCTAACCATTTAAGACGCTTGAGTTGAGTGATTGAGCTAGCAATCGTGCCATAAAAATGATTATATGAAAGGTCTACCACTGTTAAACGAGTAAGGTTCATGAACAAGATGGGATTTTGCCTACCAGGTTGTTTCTGCTAATGTATAAAACGGAAAGTTGGGTCAGGTTTGCAAGCGACAGTGGGATCTCACCTTGTAAATTTATTCCGCCTACTAACAAGTCAGTGAGTTTGAGTAGCTTCTCTGGTGGTAAAGGAAGTGGTCCTACGTCAAAGTTGTTAGGGCCAATTGCAAACTCAGTTAGTTGTGATAAATTTGTCAATGACCAAGGAATCTGGCCACTAAACATGCACCATCCAAGGTCCAAGACAGTGAGTTGGGTTAGATTGCCAAGTGAAGATGGAAGCGTCCCAGATAAACTAGTGTCACTTAAATCCAAAGAACGTAAGGATTCAAGTCTACCAATTGAATCTGGGAGCTTACCCTGGAAGCCCCCGTGCTCGAAATTTAATGCTTTAAGGTGATTGTTGCTTTCAAATTCAGGTAGAGAGCCAGTGAGATTTTCATTCCAAGCTGCATTTAGACTTTGCAGTTTTGGAAAACGAAAAATGTCCATTGGAAATTCACTGTACAATGAACAACTTTCAAGATGAAGAGTTGTCAGAGAGGAGATATTTGACAAAACACTTGGCACAGAAGAAGATATGTTCACCGCAGAGAGGTCAAGTACTTTTAGGTTGGTTAGGTTTTGAACAAGGTTTTTGAGACTGGGTTTTTTAAGTTTCAAAAGACTTTCAGAAAAGGAATAACTTTTCCCAGACAGATCGAGAATAATCAATTTGGAAAGAGTGGAGATTTCTGAAGGAATCTGTCCAGAAAATCCAGAGTTGGATAGATTGAGGCTTTTCAGCCTTGAAAGATATCCAATTCTAGACGGTATTTCAGAGAAATTAAAATGATAATCGGCAAGGTTTAGGCTACGAAGGTGGACAAGGGTGAATAGGCTGCTATTGGAGTTGATAGAACCATGGAGAAAGCTACTATTGAGGTCGAGGCTGATCACAAGACCGGTGTCGTCGTCACACTCGACGCCATCCCATGAGCAGCAACCGTCGCTCTTTCCACCAAGTACCTTCCATGATTCGAGTTTTGGATAAGCAGAAGGGCCAACAGAAGCAAGCTTGTCAATGACAAAATTATGCTTGAACTGCAGCAAGGCTTTGCTCTCATTTTCGTGGCATAATGGCTGCGTAGAAGAGGAAGAGTAAGTTAATATGATAAGATTAAAGTAACAATAGATTAGGTAGATGCGAAAATACAAACATGTATCCATGATGTATGTATATTGCTAGCTACCAACGCTAGTTACCTTTGATCCCTTTGATGTTCTTTTATAGTTGCGTTTCGGGACTCCTATTGCCTTGATTCTTCACAAAATTCAACAAATCTACGGAGAGGACTGAGGAGTGGACCCTTTAATTGGGATATTTTGGTTGAAGTCCAAAAGAATTCACTGTCCCTTTGTTGGCTGATTATGTGATTCTTTATGATTGCCGTGTCTACTTTTGCAGTTCCAGTGTGAAAAATGTGTTTTAGATATTTTCATTTTTTTGGTAACTGTTATCCGAGCCAACTTGTGCGCACTTCGACTAATTTAAAGGCCCTGAAATTAACAAGCGGGCAAACTCTTCAGCTTTGGAATTTTGGCCTTATTCGTTTAATTTGTAATTTGAACATGCATTCTCATAGAAGGAAAACATTATATTTGCACCACAAAAAAAAAAAAAAAACGTTATTGCTTTCTCATGCTCATTTGGCCAAACCCCGTGGGATTTACAACGTGAAACATGATGGATGATTGCCATCTCCCTTTTCTTGTTGGTACCGTGTCACTTTTCTCACATGTTGTGTTTTGCGTCTTTACCAACTTTATTAGGGGTTTGGTGGGGATGAATATTTGTGTTAAACTTGCCGTATTATCTGTTGGATAAATTATAGATTAGGATTAACTGTTAAAAATAAAAATGTCAACAAATAATAAATAACCAAATGCAAATTAATATTAAAAGAGAAAAGATTAGAATAGCCTGTGGGGTTATGGTCGAGGCACGCGAATAGCGCTTTCCTTAGGAAAGATACACCCTCTCCTGCACGGGGTTGAATGACGCTCCTTCCCCGGCCAAGATATAACGACCTACGAGCCTCTTTCTGTGCAGTGAAGCAAACTCACAAACTAAGTTGTTTCCCGACACTCGAAATCTGAATAAAACCAATAGTAATTAAATGTACGGCAATATGAAGAAGTGAAGTAGGTATATGGAGCACTTGTATGGATTAAAGAAAGACAAATGGAATTTGAGGCTCTCGGGTTTTGTAAGCAACAGTTGGAAAAATATGAAGGCAATGTTAACAAGTGTTGTGTATCAGGAGATAAAGAGATAGAAGTTGTCGTATATAGGAAAAAACAACCACTGTAATTTATAAGCAACAAATATACATCAGTTTGTTCCTGAATATCTGATGACGTGGCGGAAAAATAGGAACAGAAAAGTAACGTTCAAACCCAACAATCCTATAATATAGCAACAGTTATAATTGAAGTAGGAAAGTGGTTTATTTGTTGGAGTAAAAATAGGAGACCAAGTCAACATAGAAACCAACTCCTTGTAACTCTCCAACATATAATTTTACTTGGGAATTAACCAATAATATATAAATTGTAAAATATTAAATTAAAACAACATTATCTTCTTAGGTTAATAAAAAAAAAAAGAAAAATTTGTCCCGTCCATATCCCCTGACTCCAGCACTAGGTCACATAATCTTTTAAGATGCTTCGCTTCGCTCTTGATCATTCGCACTACACTTCCAATCTCAATCTCCGTTCTTGCTTTCGCTTTCTCTAAGGTAAGCCCATTATGTAACCTCTAGGTTTGGTACTCTACTTTTAACCGGAATGTCACTTCTAGTCCTTATTATTTTAATTTGGCTTCAATAAAGATTTAACTTGAACGTGCCCTATCAACAACTTGTCAAGGGAATTTTCCGAATTGGATTTGTATTGGGTCCCTCCTTATTCTAATCTTGTGGAGCCCAATAATTTTTGTATTAGCCCAATTTATTTTGGCCTAAAAAGAATCAATTTGTGAGCTTGTGTTTGGGTAGCAAGTTCTTCAAATTTTGGAGGCACATGTTTTGCACATGCCCTTGTCATTTGTTAGCTTCCTTTGGAAGCCGAAGGAAGACTTGAAGTCCATTTGGTAATCTAATAATCAGTTTTCGGAAAAAGAAAGAAAGTGGTGCTCCTTCGTGTGGTGTTTCAATGTGAAAAGGGTGAAGCTCTAAGTCCAGCCTTCTTTTGGTCCATTATTCAATAGCTTGTGCGTGAATTTTGGGGTTGATTTGTCTCTGTTTTTGGGTCTCCAAAATTAACTTCTTTGCAGTCCGAGTTTAAAGCTGAAGCTAGGGGTGTCCACGGATCGCATCGGTTTTTGATCCGATCCGCTCGTGACGGATTGTTGTTTTTAAGATCCGCAACCGTCCGAGGGTGACATACGGATGGTTCGGTTCAGTTGCGGATTGAGCGGATCAGACGGATTTGGCGGATCAAAGAAGGATTATTAGGCGGATTGAGCGGATCGAGCGGATCCAACCCGAATCAAACCTGAAATTATGCAAATGAACAACAAGTCCTAGAGGGGGGATGAATAGGACTATCAACTAAAAATCAAGCAACACAAAGTGATAGCTTGTCATCCAAATTTCATGACAAAGCATCCAAACCATCACGTTCAACGAAGCAAATTAAAAGCAAGAACAAAGGACACACGATATACGTGGAAACCACTTGGGGTCTAATACCCTAAGCATAAAACCACGGCCTTACACTACTTCTATTCCACAAATCAAAAGGTTTACAAGAGATGAAAGACAAGGAATTTACCCAAAGCTCCTAGCTTTTCCTAGCTCCAACTCTTGTTGTAGCACCCCATGCTCCTACTTGATTCCATGGACACCTCGAGAGTCACCATCTCGATCTCCGCTTCAATACGGCTCCGGTTCACCTGGCCAAGTAGATTCCAAGGCAAGCAATCATGACTAAATGATAAAGATTGAATTTTTGGAAAAGTTATTGGATGACTACCTCTTTCTAGAACCGATCCATGGAAAGGAAAGCACTAGAAGGAAGAAAGATGATTGGGAGATACCCAAATCATCTCAAGAAGAGAGAAAACTAACAAAGGGAAAAGAGTGCCAATGGGGAGCACTTTCTCTCTCTAAAAATGGTTGATGTTCTCTCAAGTGGTTGTGTGAAAATGAGTGAAAAATGCCTTTTATAGCTCACATTTTTGTGCACAAGAAGATAGCCACTCAAAACAAGACATGTGGCCACTTAAAGAGTCTGTCAGACCCGTGTAGACGTGCGCAGACGCACCGTCAGTATTTAGACACTTGGCACAATCTCAACAGTCAAAACCAGACGCATGTAGACGTGTGCAGACGCAATAAGCTCAAAGCTAAATCCTAATGCCTAACTCATTTGGAATATAAGATCCGAATAAAGCATTAATAAGCCAACCTAATACACATTAAAACATGTTATTTTGAATGGCCTAAATGCACAAATGATATGCAAGGATATATCTCATTGGATTGAGCTTCGAAGCACTTGACTTGGCTATGGCTTGATCATGAAGCTTGAAATTCTCGAATGGAGCATCTAGACTCAACTCCTAAGCACTCTAACTCCCAAACCCCAATAACCGAATTACAGACTCCGAAAAGCTTGACATAACCCGGAAAATGCCAATAAACCTAACAAAACCGAACCGCATCCGTCAAAATAAAAATATTAGGATCCGTATCCATCCGTAACGTACCTCGGGTGAGTAAACGGATGGGTCGGTTTGGCTGGTTTGGGCGGATTGAACGGATTGGATGATCAGTTGGGCAGCCCTAGCTGAAGCCATGTATACTTGATAACCAGGTGTCCGGGCCAACTTTCGCGCATCTCAACTAATCTTGAGAGACCAATCTCACCGTTTACTAGTGGGGGCTCCAATTAAAGCCAGTAATCACACCAAGTTACTGGAACATAGAAAAAACTTGAATAATAAGCACACCAAGAGGTTTATGGTTGAAAATGGAGTATTAATTAAAGATTGAAGTCAAAATCAAGTAGATTATTTTTCTTGAATATTAACGAGTAGGAACAATATGGCTTTCAAAGTCTTGCATTTGTTATAGTTGGAGTCTTTTTTGGCGGTTTTATGACTCGGTCGCAACCACCCAAAGGAATTCCTATTAGGAAAGGCTTTTTTATGCAATTCCTTTTGGGCATCGCAAAAGTCAAACGGTTATTTTTCCATTGATTTTTCAAACGGTTATGTTTTTTAATGTTGGACATAATTTTGCTTTAGAGTCATATGGGAGAATGACTCCCGTCAAATATGGACCCTTCGATTGAAAGATATGTTAACCACAGTCGTTAGATAAAAATCATTCAAAAAATAAGGTGTAATTGCTAAAAACGAGATGATTCGAATTTTCTGAAAAAAAAAAAAAAAGCACACGTTGTTTTACTTTCCGCACAAACTGGTTTACATACCATTTAATATGATAACGCTTATCACACTGTATGTATGTAGGGACAAAACCAGGATTTTACCTTTGTGGTGGCGAAAATATGTACTTAAAAAATAAAAAGACAAACTATATTACGAATATTCATCCACTCTGCAAAATCTATTTTTTATGTAATAATTGCAGAAAACCTTGTGGTGGCGGCCGCCATCACTTGTCCCACCCTAGCTCCATCCTTGACTGTATGACCACACATACTACAACAAAATCGTCCGGAACAGGTTACCACTTTTTGGCAGGAATTGTATTAGCTCTTACGAATTTATATACGCACACCACTTTATGTTGAATTTTCCGCTTGCTGAAAGCATCAAAGTGATTTCACCAATTTGTTTATAGCAAATGAAGTATGTGAGAGAAAATTGACTTTTAGCAACTTAGCTTTTATAAAAAAATTGACTTTTAGCAATTGGTTTTAAAAACGGGAAACTCAGCTTATCCACCCTATTTTTTGTCTTTTCATTGTGTAGTAGACAAACACAGGGTGAGTGTCCCATTTGCTAAAAGCTTTGCCCCCCCACTCAAATTTGCTAAGGTGATTTTGACTTGACAACTTGTTTTTTTAGCAAAAGGAGTGTGAGAGAAATTTGTTTTCAGCAACTTAATTAGCTTTTAGTTAATAGGAAACAAATTGGCTTTAATAACTTTGTACTAAAAAATTGACTTTTAGCAATTGATGCTAAAAAAGAAAACCAAGCGCATAATGTTTTTCGTAGTAATAGTGGGCGGGTCTCATGAAATTTATGCTGGCCATTAGAATCAAATTAAGGTCGAAGGACCATTCAATTTACTATTAAAGGGCCTAGGCCTAGCCTCCTAGGCCAATTGTTCTGTCAACCACCAAAGGCGGGGGAACAATGTATGGACGAGACACCCCGGCCTCGATTCTTTTGCATAGTCCGAGGGCATAGCATTTCACTTGCCTGGCGCCATTCTCGGACCTAGTAGTAGATACGCAGACTGTGTCTGAATTCAGACCGGACCAAACTCTTCTTTGTTTGAGAAATTAGTTTGATTGATAATCGATAGATATATGAAAAATTAAAATTTTGTTTATTTAATGAAAGATCTAATCATTTTTATAAATCAAAATTCAATGTTGAAATACCTATCGATGTTCGATGAAAATGATTTTTTCTTGGATATTCTATAAGTTCAGATGACTACAATAAATGCATGGTGGGGCCAACAATGACAGTGGTGAAAAATCCACGGTAATGTACGGTGGGGCCAACAATGGCAGTGGTGAAAAATCCACTGCCGGCGGAAAGTATTTAAACATTGTAGCAACAAATAACTGGCAAAAATTTCTTTTGTCGGTGGGACATGATCAGTTTTCATAGGAAACTGGCTTAACTGCAAAGTAACTGATGTAGTTCAATCACAACCTTTCATCTCGATAAATCTAACCCATTAAAAGTACTTTTGGAAGGATGCGATTACATGGACAATCTTCTAAAGTTCAAAAGTGGACTGGAGACAATGTGGATTCTTGTCATAACTTTGTTTTCACTAATCATTTAGAGGATCAACTACCCGCCTACTAGTTGGGGGCCATCAAAATCGGAGCAAAACTTCGGATGAACTTGCCCAACACAAGAATTAATAATTGGTGCAAGAATGTTACAAGTTATAACTTATAACCATACGTACGTCAGGATAACCAACAAACGACAATGGTACGATTAATTAGAGTTATTTACAGATTCACCACAACTTCATTATTTAATATAACTCCTTTTCAACTTCATAATTACAAGATTCACTACAACTTTTGAAAAATACAGAAAAGCAAAAATAGTAGCTAAAAAATATGAGTCTCGAACCTAAACTTTTGTCCTGATGAGGAGCCTCTTATTCTGAAAGAGATGAAATTAATTTCATGGATTATGGCCCCCTGGTAAATCGCCTCTGGGCGAATTCGTAACTGTTCAAAAAGACACATCGCGGGTCAATAATGACATTTCTTGAGCAAATAAAAAAGGGAAAGAATCAATAACGCACGAGATACGAAAAAAAATAACAAATTTGACATAAAAGTATCCGAAAATGCATGTTCTTGTTTAGGCATTCCAGAGGAGACACAAAAAATCACAATTATGGCTAAAATTACCAAGAATAGTTCTCGAAACTGCTACAATACAGTCTCCTAATTTGGAGATGTACGCTAAGCAATTTCTTGAATCACCTTAAATTCATAACATTCTGTGTAAAAAAAAATTCAGAATATACGTAGAAAATTCACCAGGTTTTTATAAAAGATTCACAACGTCAAAATGGGTCGATCGTGTACACACTCATATGTGTTTATATAGAAAATTATGAATTCAAGGCTAATGTTACGAATTTATATCAAAGCATCATAAAATTCTATTCATCTAAGGGTGCATATCGTGTACACTCATATAAAGAGTAGGTATTGTAGCATTTTTTGTTATTTTCGGATCAAGTGAATAATAGATAAGAGGAGAAAAAACTCACGACGGGCAAGGGGATCCGAAGTGTGGAGTAGTTCTCTAGCAGCCACCTGAGAAGCCAAGAGAAGGGTACAGATCAAAAGGACTTTCCAAACAACAGAAAGCATTTTTATTGCCATTTTTGCTCAAGCATAAAAGACAGGTGATGTAGGGTTCATGCATGTCCTTTTATACCCAAAATTCCAATACTAAGAAGACTTGGGCCACAAGAAGACTTCAAAGGCTTTGGTTTCTTGATCCACAAGAAGACTTGGTCTCAGGGATGGAGGGTAAGAGAGGGTGAGGTGGCTCGTGCCATCTCTGGATTCAAAAATAAAAATAAAAATGGTATTACAAGAACAATGTCATTCTTCAAAACGCGTATACCTGGCAAATGTTAAACCAGGAAACTGTGGAAATTAAGATTAGATGGGGAAATATCAGTTCTAATATAGAAAGGGGGAGTAACACTTTTGTATGGATTAGTTTTTGAGGCTTACTTATAATTTTGAATTTCTAAATTGCACTTTTAACTATCACACAATTACACATTGCCCCTATAATTGCCACACAATTATCCATTGCCCTATTAACTGCCACTAACTTTTTTTTTTCTTAATTAAAATTTGACGGGCCCACGCAATGGGTGTGCCATATAGAAGGAGAGCTGTATGAAGAGGTGCTTGAAACAATGAAAGATGGGAATTCAAATAAAAGAAAGGTTTTTGAATATGATGGAATTTTCACTTTAAAAAAAAGAGTGTCTGACGTGGGTTTCTGAATATTTGTTCCCTATTTGGCAAAAGCTTTCATGGTCGAAGAAACTGGTTAGCTTGTCCTTCATTATGTATGGGCAATCACGTAAATGCCTTTCTTCCGCTAACGGAGTTAAGCCCAAACTGGACGGAAGGGGACTAAATGATAACTTTTTATAGATGAGGGGGTTTCCGTGTTCACTTTTATAGATGAGGGGTGTCTCTGAAAAAGAGTGATGGATGAGGGGGTGTATTTGCTTTTTACCCTAAAATTATTTTGTTTGTTTGAAAATAGTAAAATATAAGAATGAAAAAATTTAGAAAAATATTTGAATAAAAAAGTAGAAGTAGAAAGATAAAATAGTTTAATATAGTAAAGTCAGAATAGAGAGCTTGATTTTGCGAGCTCTGAAAAAGAGACTAGCTAAAGTATAATGTGTTTAATTTTGAGATTAAATCTGATCCAAAATTTATTTAGCCTGATAAGGATAAGGATGTTTTTAATGAGAAGAATTTAACTTCTTTCCAGTCCGAGTTCAAAACAGAAGCGATTTATATTTGTTCAGTGTTTTTGAAAAAAACCATGGCTGGTAAAAGTCTATTCTTACTGGTAAGAATCTTCAACAAAAGAAAGCTACGTCTTTCTAAAATGGGTGGTTGAGAGGCGACAGCATATTGCAGTCATGGTCTAAAATGGGTGGTTGAGAGGCGACAGCATATTGCAGTCAAGCTGAAGCCATTTGTTCTTTTCCATCTTTGACAATTACCATCTTTGACAGCTACTCTTGCCTCAATGGCTCAATGGTTTGAATATTTGTACCGTAAAATATGTGTTTTACAAGCACATTAATCACACCAAGTATTTTTTGGTGATAACTAGGTGTTCGAGTCAACTTTCGCATATCTCGACTAATTTTGGGAGACCAATCCCACCATTCACTAGCGGGGGCCCCAATTAAAGCCAGTAATCACACTAAGTAACTGGAACATAGAAAGAAGAACTTGAATAATAAGCGCACCAAGAGGTTTATGGTTAAAAATTCTAGTATAAATTAAAGATTGAAGTCAAAATCAAGTAGATTATTTTTCTTGGATGAAAACGAGTAGGAACAATATGCCCAGCTATATACCAAACTAGCTTTCAAAGTCTTGCATTTGTTATAGTTGGAGTCTTTTTTGGCGATTTTATGACTCGGTCGAAACCACCCAAAAGGAAGTCCTATTAGGAAAGTCTTTTTACGCACGTCCTTTTGGGCATTGCCAAAGTCAAACGGTTATTCTTCCATTGGTTTTTCAAACGGTTTATGTTTTTAAATGTTGGACATAATTATGCTTTGGAGACATATGGGACCATGGTACTCCCATCAAATATGGACCCTTCGACTGAAAGTTATGTTAACTACAGTCGTTAGATCAAAATCATTCAAAAAAGTAAGGTTTAATTGCTAAAAACGAGTTGATTTTACGATTTTTCCGAAGAAAAATTTGTAGTTTTACTTACCACACAATATGGTTTACTTACCATTTAATATGATACTCTCACTTATTACCTTGTATGACCACACATACTACCAACAAATTCGTTGGGTAGCAGGTTGCCACTTTTCAGCGGGAATTGTATTAGCTTTTAGGAATTTACGTACGCACACCACTTTATGTTGAGTTTCCCGTTTGCTAAAGAGAATTTTAATTAGCTATCCTATTCAAAAAAGATCGTTATGATCCAATCCCATGTAGTTTGAATAGTTATGATTTCATCCTGTAAAAGGATATTAGGACGGTTATGCCCTTATTAGGTATTTAATTAGTATCTAATATATATATACTAATATTACATTCTACACTAATTTGTAGATCCTAACCTCCCTTAATTAACGTCATAAATTTGTAAACAAGAAGTTTCCACAAATCCTAACCTCCCTTAATTGACATCAATTAATATTATATTCTATACTAATATATACTAATATTATATTCTATACTAATTTGTACATCCTAACCTCCCTTAATTGACGTCATAAATTTGTAAACCAGAAATTTTTCCACAAATCACAGGAAACACATACAATTAATTTTATCCTTGCCTTTAGTGTTTCATTTTTGAATCAAGCCAATTCTCTCTCTCTTTCTGGTATTTTGAAGATCCCTGAAATTATTCTCACTTTGTCTCTGGATTGAGATGGTTAAACGGGGATGGTGGTGACGGAGTGCCACCACTACCACATAGCTGTGGTGGTTGGAGATCAAAGGCCGTAGATCGGAAGGGAAGAGCTCCATCACGTTTTGGTATGAGAGTGCTCTAAAAGTTCTCTACAGTGCGTGGAGTGGTGTCGGCATAGAGCTCCATCACAATTTGACCACATGGTGCACCGCCGCCAAACTCGGAATCGATTGGTCTCGACGGCGACAGAAAAACCTAACGAGTAACCTTTTAATCTCGATCGATCTCACAATCTCGTTTGATTACTGTAATATTTTGTTTCGTGTTGCATGGTGGTTGTGGGTTTCGGATCTTGTTAATGGCAGCGGTTTTTTTTTATTCAATGGTAGTTTGTTTTCGATTCAAGGCTGGTGTTTTTCTTTGATACAATAAAAATGGTAAATCAATAAACCATATTCACATGCCTTTCTAACGATGGTTATTTCATACAGTGAATATGGTTTATTGATTTACCATTTTGGTGATTTGATATTGTAAAAGTGGTAAATCAATAAACCATGTTCACTGACACGTGAACATGGTTTATTGATTTTACCATATTGGGTGATTTGATACAATAAAATATGGTCCACTAGTTTAGCACTTCGGCACTTTGGTGATTCAGCAAAGTAAATATGGTGCATTAATCTACTACATGTTTCATGGTTAATCTACCATTTTTTTGTGGTGCATTAATCTGCCATTTTTTTTTTGTGGTGCATTAGGTCAAAATGTCATGATTATTTATTTTTAATTTTGTTTGGAGATTTTAGGTGTGAGAAGAATTGAGAAGAGAGAATTAAAAAAAGAAAAGAAAAGAGAGATTTTAGAGAGAGAGAGAGAGATAGAGAGAGAGAGAGAGAGGTAAATTAGGAAAGATTATGAGAGAGATAAATTAGGAAAGATTAGTAGAGAGATTAGAAAAATTTGGAGAGAGAAAGGGTGTTTTAGGATTTATTTGAATTTCAAGACAGAATCATAAATTTTCAAATCTCATAGGATGGAAACATAATGATCTTTTTTGTACAAGACCCCTAATTAACTCTCCCTTTGCTAAAAGCACTAAGGTGATTTTAGCAATTTATTTTTAGCAAAAGGAGTATGTAAGAGAAAATTGGCTTTTTAGCAACTTAGTTTTTAGTACTTTTATATGAAAAATTGACTTTTAGTAATTTGTGCGAAAATGGAAAACTCAGCTTGATGTCAACCCTAATTTTTGTCTTTTTGCTAAGTCGTTGTGTAGTAGACAATTTAGGATGAGTTTTTCATTTGCTAAAAGCTTTGCCCCCCACTCCTATTTGCAAAAAGCACCAAAGTGATTTTAGCAACTTGTTTTTTTAGCAAAAGGAGTGTGAGAGAAAATTGGCTTTCACCAACTTAGTTTTTAGCTAATGGGAAACAAAATTGGCTTTATCAACTTTATAGAAAATTGACTTTTAGCAATCGGTGCTAAAAAAGGAAAACTTGGCGTATAACTTTTTTCGTAGTAATAGTGGACGGGTCTCATGAGAGGATCCGGGGTAGGTGTTGTGCGGTATTGGCATACCTCTGAAGCTTCCAAAGACTTTGTTTGGAAGAAGGAAAAAGCCACTACAAAGTGCCTAAACCCTAAACCCAAAGTGCGTAAACCCAAAGTGCCTAAACCCAAGTGCCTAAAACCACTATATTCTACCCCAAAGAGCCTAAATCCCCTAAAATTGAACCCTAAAATTGAACCTCAAAATTAACTCTCCAAACAAGGCCTATTGAAGTGTACCAAGAAAATGAACAAAACTACGTCGTTTTGCCGCACAACACGGTCCACAACATGTACCGCACAACACCTCCCCCAGATTCTGAGAGGATCCATGCTGGCCTTTAGAATTAAACTAAGGTTGAAGGACCATTCAATTCATTAAAGGGCATAGATCTAGGCCTATTATATATTATGTCAATCCCCAAAGGCAGGGAAACCGCAATGGACGAGACACCCTGACCTCGATTCTTTTGCATAGTCCGGGGCATAGCCGTTCTCAATCCCCGTTCTTTCTTTCGCTTTCTCTAAGGTACGCCCCTTATGTAACCTCTAGGTTTGGTATTCTACTGTTAACCGGAATTTCACTTCTAGTCCTTATTATTTGAATTTGGCTTCAATAAAGATTTAACTTGAACATGCCCTATCAACAACTAGGCAAGGGAATTTTCCGGATTGAATTGGGTCCCTCCTTATTTTAATTTTGTGAAGCCCAATAATTTTTGTATTAGCCCAATTTGTTTTGGCCTAAAAAGAATTAATTTGTGAGCTTGTGTTTGGGTAGCAAGTTCTTAAAATTTTGGAGGAACATGTTTTGCACATGCCCTTGTCATTTGTTAACTTCCTTTGGAAGCCAAAGGAAGACTTGAAGTCCATTTGGTAATCTGATAATCAGTTTTCGGAAAAAGAAAGAAAGTGGTGCTCCTTTGTGTGGTGTTTCAATGTGAAAAGGGTGAAGCTCTAAGTCCAGCCTTCTTTTGGTCTTTTATTCAACAGCTTGTGCGTGAAGTTTGGGGTTGATTTGTCTCTGTTTTTGGGTCTTCATTTGTGCGTGAACTTTGGGGTTGATTTGACGCTGTTTTTGGGATTCCATTTGCAGCAGTTTGTAGGGTTTGCTGAGGTCTTTCCTTTTGCTTGTTATAACTTTGTTGAAATAAATCTTTGGGTGATTTGAAGGATCTTTGTATCTCATTTGTAAAACATTGGTAATAGTGTAATCGGATTTCGGTCCTGTGGACGTAACTCAAATTTTGGGGGAACCACGTAAAAATTGCTTGTGTCTCGCATACATGTTATTTGCGCATTTGGGATATTATTGGCTATGCATTTTATTCTTCCTCTGTGATTTATTTTTTTGGTGCAACGGAAACAGTCCTCTGTGATTTATACCTGAGGTAATTAAATAATCATCCTATTTTGAGATAGCACGTAAGTTTTCATCCCGTTCATTTTGAACAGTTATGTTTTCATCCTAATTATTTGTGATTTACCACTTATACCATTTTCTAGTTATACACCTACACTTAACATATATATTGTTACATATTTCAGTTTTAATTGAACCTAATTTCCTTAACTATAGGAGATTTCAAATTTGGCAAATATTTCAAATCATGAGTGCGGATTTATTTGATCTTTACAACCGGATAAGAAGGGGGATTTGATAAAGTGGAGAGAAAAAGTTAAGACATATTTCATGGTAAACTTAAACACCATTTTGAACTGATTCCATGGTAAGCTTGTTCATCATCGTAGCTGATTTCATAGTAAACTTGAAACACATTTCATGGTAAAACTTGAATACCATATGAACTGGATGGTAAATACTCACACAAGAACCATGGCAAATATAATCATGGTAAAAAATAGGTACGCAAGAACTATGGTAGATATAATCAATCTGATCCATCACCCTCGAATCATGATAACAAAAATATATCCCTATCAATAATCATGGTAAACTCGAATACCATATTAACGAATTTCATGCTAAACTCGAATACTGGGATCATAAAACATGATAAATATTAACAAAAACTATGGTAAACATAATCAATCTGATCCATCACCCTCGAATCATGATAACAAAAATATATCCCTATCAATAAACATGGTAAACTCGAATACCATGTTAACGAATTTCATGGTAAAATCGAATACCAGGATCAACAAACATGATAAATATTACATAACCAGTAAAAAAAAAAAACGGAAGTAACCATGCTCTTTCTCGTCTGCCTTAGCATTTCATTCTCGTGGATTCACCCATGAGGCTGTGAATCCCACCGATTGGCTAACCTGCGATCTTCATTCTTGGCCCTGCCTTTCACCATCTAACCATTGTGGGGTTGGAGACTACAAATTCTAACATTTGAACTGAAGCAAAATTTCTCAATTGTCCTGATTTCTTACATATCTCAGTACCCAAATAGAATTCAAATGCAACAAACAATCAGTAACTCCCGAATTGCAACTTCTCAGCTCTGAAAACCGTAACTCCGGCGTGCTTAATGGAATCAAACAATGGACCCGCAATTCTTTGGTGGTGAACAGGCCTAGACATCTCCTTGTTAAAATCGAACACGACATTGGATACGCCGATTTCAGATAGGCGAGACCCTAGCTTCTCACCGGCTCTGGACATGACATTGGCGTCCCAGAATTGGTGGGAGCGAGGGAACCGGTTCAGGTTCGATCGATATTGGTGTGTGATTGAGGTTTTTGGTGGTCGACGGTGGGAGAGGAAGACGATATTGGGTGGTGATTCGTTGGAGGGATGAAACATTTTTTGGATTTTCAGAGACAGAGATGGAAGCTTTGTATGAGATTTGATCTTTAAAGGAAGACGTATATTTTGGGATCCTTTCTAATCTGTTGAGTCCAGAAATAACGCATAATGGTTAAATGAGGGTCTTTTCACAGTTAGGTGTTCTGTAATTATAGGGAAGGATGAAGATTGAGGATGGTGGATGAACGAGATATTAGGGATTGGGTTTTATCCCCAATCCCGTAATTGCAGCAGAGGACCTCATAACTTTGAAAATGGTCCACTACCTACCGCCCCATATATGCAACTTTTAATTTAGTCCTCAATCCCTTAATATGTTATAATTATATAATTACACAAATATAAAGGGCATTTAGGGTTTATTGGAATCTCGGGATGGAAACATAACTCCTAAATAGGCTCAGAATGATTTTCTAATTTCAAGTGACTAAAAGGATGATTATTTAAGTGCCTCTTTATACTTGTTCCATGCTTTTTTTCCCCAACAGTTTGTAGGGAGGCTTCTTTGGATGTTTTATTGTCAATAAAACTATGGGTACAACATTTTAGTGTACACAAAATGTACACCGCTTCCGTGGAACCCATTTCAGAGTTCCACACAAATGATCGGAGCCACTAAATATTCTTAAGACACTTTTTTAAGGGAAAATTTTAAAAAATTAGCTACGCCTAATTTACTGACTTGAAATTAGGCAAATAATCAATCAAGGCCTTACCGATGTTAAAATGAGCTTATTTTTCTAATTTTTATTTGGGTCACTTAGCCAAAAATCAAAACATTTGGCATTTTTAAAGGGAAGGATAAAGAACTTTTGCAATCGAACATAAAAACAAAAAACATTTGCCATTTTTAAAAGGAAGGACAAGGAACTTTCGCAATCGAACATAAAGACAAAAAAATTAGTGAAGTGTCACTAATTTTTTTAAAAATTCAAATTTCGAATATAAAATTCAAAAAAATCACCACTCTTCCTCCGGCCGACCACCATCCCACCTCTGGATGACCACTTTCGGCCACCAAAAAAATTAGTGAAGTGTCACTAATTTTTAAAAATTTCACATTTCGAACATAAAATTCAAAAAAATTAACACCCCACCTCTGGCCGACCACCACCCCACCTCTGACCGAGCACTTCTGGCGATCAAAAAAATTAGTGAAGTGTAACTAATTTTTAAAAATTCAAATTTCGAACAAAAAATTCAAAAAAATCACCACCCCACCCCCGCCCGACCACCACCCCCGCCCGACCACCACCCCATCTCTGGGCAAGCACTTCCGGCGACCAAAAAAATTAGTGAAGTGTCACTAGTTTTTAAAAATTCAAAGTTCGAACATAAAATTCAAAAAAATCAACACCCCACCTCCGGCCGACCACCACCCCAGCTCTAGCCAAGCACTTCCGGCTACCAAAAAAATTAGTGAACTGTCTCTAATTTTGAAAAATTCTAATTTCGAACATAAAATTAAAAAAAATTACCACCCCACCTTGAGCCGACCACCACCCTACCTCTAGCTGTCCGCTTTCGACGAGCAAAAAAATTATTGAAATGCCACTAATCCTATAAAATTTTAATTTCGAACATAAAATTCAAAAACATCACCATCCTACATCCAGGGAAATGATAATGAGCCGTTAAAAAAAAAGAAAAAAATGATAAGTGAGAGAGCAGCTAAACCTTGTCATTCTCAATCTGGTCAATGAGAGGCACCAGAGGGCTAGCTTCAAATTCCCCAATTCACCATATTGATGATTATCATCGTTATCCTCAGCAACAGCACAATCATCATCACATCGCACAAAAAAAAAAGTGAAATGTTGTTAATTTTTAAAAGTTCTAATTTCAAGAAATCAACTCCTACTTCCAACCACTCACTCTCCCACCTCCGGCCGACCACTTCTGGCAGCCCAAAAAATTAGTGAGATTTTACTAATTTTTAAAACTTCTAATTTCGTACAAAAAATTCAAAAAATTCAACTCCTACCTCCCGCTGACAACTACCCTACCCTTGGCCGACCACTTCCGGCGGCCTAAAAAATTAGTGCGATTTCAGTAACTTTTAAAAGTTATAATTTCGTACAGAAAATTCAAAAAAATCAACTCCTACCTCCCGCTGACAACTACCCCACCTTTGGCCGACCACTTCCGCCGGCCTAAAAAAATTAGTGAGATTTCACTAATTTCTAAAAGTTCTAATTTTGTACAAAAAATTCAAAAAAATCAACTCCTACCTCTGGCGACTCCCACCCGATCTCCGTCCAACCACTTCCGCGCTATTGAAAAATTTGTGAAATGTCACTAATTTTTTAGATTTCAATTCGTATAGAAAATTATTAATTTTTTTAAATAGAAAAAACACTACAGCAACGTATTTCTCAAAACTATCTTGAACGAATGAAACGGTGGAATAGGAATTAACCAGTTTCTTTAAATGGTTTGCCAATTGCTGATTTGTATCTGGAGAATGGAGATGTGCCGACATTTCGGAAGTAGTGAATGAATTTGAGGGGATGGTATTTCCATGTCTTTCAAAGTCGAGGGTGGTTTAGGAATAATAAAAGTAAACAAACAGTTCCCTATCTTAATAGAAGTGTGTGTTTAGTCCTTTTGCTAAATGAATACTAAAAATAATGTCTTTATGTTTAATTGCAAAAGTTTATTGTCCTTCCCTTTTTTTTTTTTTGTCATAAGTTGAGAGATAGTATTTCATCAAAGATTCCCATGGGGAAAGATTGGGAGTCCACAGATCGGACACTCCAACGACAATAGGTCACAAAAATACAACGAGAAAGCGTATGACCAAACCAACGGAACACACCGGACAAGATCCGGACAAAAACCGGCCTAAAACCGGACATAACCGGCCTAAAGCCGGACAAAACACAAAAGAAACGAGAAAAAAGATACACTCCCCTTCGTCGCTGAGCAGCCCATCTCTAACCAAACCTCCAACCGGTCACGCGCCTCTACCGGAGCCTAAGAAGCCGCCGGAACCCGTAAGGTTACAAAGGAGGAGCAGACAAATCGTAACGCCCAACAGGGCTGCGGAACGCCAAGTTCCAACGATTGGCGAACGGAAAGCGGATCTGGTGCAGAAGGGGAAGGGGAAACCAGATCTAGAAAGGGGATTAGTCCCTCCCCTCCCGCCGCCCAAAGGGTGTGCAACCCATGGAGGGGGAGGGGAAAGAGGGGCTGCAAATGGTGGGGCTGTGAAGAGTTGAGATAGAGAGAGCGGCTCCTAGGGTTTTTTTAGTTGTGAAATTTATTGTCCTTCCCTTCAATAAGGCAAACTATAGGTGCATTTATGACTAATTTTTCCTTTTTATTTATAGTTATCCTTAAAAAGTGTTTAAAGAATATTGAGCGACTCCGATCATTTGTGCGGGATCCGAAATGAGTTCCACGGAGGCGGTGTACATTTGGTGTACACGAAAGTGTTGTACCCGCAGCAGGACTCATTTTCTTTTTTTCTTTTTTCTTTTTTAATGGTCATCCAAGATTTTCTAACCCCAAAAGTCCGGTATATGATTCTTTCTTAATGGTCATCCATTTTTCTAAGTGGTTCTTCAATCTTTAAAGTGGTCATCCACTTGCTGTTCTAATTCTGCCACGAAGAATTGATTTGGGCTATAGACAGATTGTGGTCTTCTTTGAGCCATGTGGTATTTGATTAAGGGCTTTTTAACAGCCGCTCCACTTTTTGGAGGAAATGCACAACGCACTCCATTTTTTCCAATTTTGTGTTGGAAAAAATCAAATAATCAATACGAAGGAATAAAATGACCACTGGATCAAGCCTGCATAGGTGCTCCGGATGCAGGGTTGGAAGACCGCCGGGATGACCAGCCGGCAGTCCGGATGGTTCACGGAAACAGGGCAGCTTGCTTTCTAGTCATGCTCTGTTTCTACTCTTTCTCTAGGTTTAATCATGGGACCAAGCTTATTACTAAAATCTTTCGTGCTCTAAAAATTTAGGGAGTCTATTCCACACTTGCAGTTATTATTTTCCTAACTCAATTTGAAATTTGCAGACCCAATTTGATTTACCAATATACACTGAGATAAGGCTCCAATTAATGCAAACTATGGTGAAAGGGATTACATTTTCAAATATATGCTTCGTGATATAAAAGTTTGTGTGTGTGTACATTTTGACTTTATTTATAGGAAGCCGTGTAGAAATTGGAAGGCTACTTTTATTTGAACTGTGTAATTTGTATCTACTTTTATCTATATAAAACATATTTCTTCGTCCTAAAAAACCACTCCATACATTTTTTCATTTTCATTTTTTTTTTACGCCATTTGTAGAAATTTGAAGGATATTTTTCTGTAAAGGACTCCATATATTTTTTCTTTTTCATTTTGATTTTTTTCGCCGTTTGTAGAAATTGGAAGGCTATTTTGTGGTAAAGGTGAGGTACGAAATATATACAGATTTCGAACAATACGAAGGTCGCAAAGATCATTTCACAAAACAGAGTGTGTGGGACGTGAGGTCTAATTTCATGAGGCCTAATTTCTGTATAAGCAACAAATAACTTTAGCAACAATTCTTTAGCATGTGGGACGTGATCTATTTTGATAACTCTGTATTCGGATCAACAAATTGACCCATTCGGAGGATCCATCTCAAAGTCTATAGGCTACGAGTTTGGAGGCCCAATTATTATCGGAGCAACGCTTCATATAACTTGAACTTAAAACCACACGCAAGGATAACAAACAATGTCCTGAATTTTTATGCGCTTAAATTATTTTGTCATTAATCATTTGCATCAACCTAGAAACAACAAACCACAATGTGACAATGGTACAATTGGAATTTGGAGTTATTTATCCCAGATTCACTACAATTTCATAACTTGATTTGTTTCAAATCTATTGCTAGCAAAATACGGAAGCCAAAAATATAGGAGCTCACAAATATTTGACTCAAACCCAAACTTAGGTCAGGATATTATATATATTTTCTAATGCCAAATGGCTACAATCACCCAAATTCCGGAATTCTTTGCTGGGAAGAACAATCCTCAACTTTCGGGTTATCCATATGGATTGGGAAGGAATTGACCGAGTACAAAAAACAATAGCCACACAGAATAGGAAAAGTTCCACGCAGGAAAAAAAAAAAAAACAATAGCCACAACTTTTGGGGTTCTCCATATG